>MKEJ01070586.1:0-10633 GCA_001753735.1 Embelia ribes | reverse complement strand
TTTGTTTATATGCATATCATTACTTCTGTTAAAAGTTACTGGAATTTGCTTTGCTGAATTTGTAAATAGCAAGGCACTTGGCATCTTTTAAGACACATCCTTGCCAAGGTTGAGGAGGTGACCAATGCCTTACTAATTACAAATCTTATTGAAAGTATTTTCATATAAAATTGTATAACTAATTTCTTTTACTCTCATCCTCTTATTCACTAAACAATAAATTATTGTGTTAAACAATTAATTAACATTTTGATTGTGATAAAAAATTATTTTCTTTGATAAAAATTATTGTGATTTTTGCTTTTTACTATTTGATGAGCTTTTTACGACTATATGAGAATTGAGAATCTTGACGCCCTTGGTTCAAATTGTGTGTCCACTCCAGCTTAGATGTTCTAATTACATTTCCAATATATATTTATTTTTGTCTTTTTTTATAATAAAAGATTAATTTTTATCAAATATCACACTAATTATTAAAATAACTTCTTAATATTATTTGCCAAAGATGACACCCAATTTTAGAACAAATTTTCTAAACAACTAAAAAAATCGGATTTTAAAAGTACTCATTTTCAAATAAGCCTAATTTGAGTCGTAAATTTTAGCTAAGCTAAGACCAAGTCTTCGTACCGGACAAGAAGGCACTACAATATGCATCTTTAATTTATAGTGTTTTGATTAAAAAAATAATATTAAGAAATTATTTAATTGATTTTACCCAAAGCAGAAGCTAACGAAACAAAAAGAAGACTGTCGATAAACATAAAGCCAAACCTGGTCAAATTTCATACCCCTCTGATTATTGCTTTTATTAGTTTTTTGTTCATTGATATAACACAAAAAGGAAAATAGTGTTCTATATAGTGTTTTGTCTTTTTTTTCTGGAAAATCCCCACCTCTTGTTAGATTGAAATTGATTAAAGTAAATTTTGGACGTAAGCGCAATCAATTGATCTTCATCTAAATATTACCTATATGTTGCACTTAAAAGTAATATATATTTGTCGATCGATATTTAGTGTGAGAGCATGGCCGCAGTGGAGAAAAAGCTTATGGAGATGGAAATCAATTATGTACGACAATGCGTAGAAGAAGGGGTATTTTTATCGATCAAATATTTTTCCAAGATCCAGTTGAGCTAATGATTGAGATTTGTGACTGCGATAGAAATTATACCATTTTGTTCACGAATAAACCTAAAGAAGATACAACTTCAACAGAAAATGCACGTTGTCCGACCATAGAAGCTTTATTTTTTTTTTATTTTCTTTTGAATATTTTTTTCATTTGAGGTCTAAATTTTGCTTGAAACCTTGTGATTTTTTATTTTTTATTTTTTTATGTTGGGAGTTTGCCCAAAAAATTACAGAAATGAATAAAGAAGATGGTCTAAATGAATCGTTTTAAAAATATTTTGTTTTACCATAATGTTGATCGAATTCATTTTAAAGCATTCCAAGAAGAAGAGAAGCTGAAAAAATGTACGTATTACCCTTATTATTAAGAACATTCCCACAATAATCAACAATACATAGCCCCTTTATTTTAATCTATATATTTCAAACTCGCAATTAGAGACTAGATATAAAATTCTGTAACATTTAATTTCTAAAATTTAGGATGAAGGAGTGACATAATAATATGTGTGATTTTTGATGATCCATAGGGCTAATATTTTAAACACTGGGGACTAACATTGAGAAAGTAACCAAACTATTATTAGGATAAAAACGCTAAATTTACCCAATTTATCAGATGTATAACTACATTCTTATTTAATTTAGAAATTAAATTTTCAACCATAGTGTACATTTTAAAAATTACACATACTAGTTTTTTTATAAAATTTTTAAAAAATTATTACAATGATTATATATCAAATAATAAAATATGAAAATGTTTTTTTTCTGAATCTTAATAACTGTTTCATAGTTTTTCTGGAAAAAATATTTACTAATAGAAAAATTATAAATAATAGAGAAATCTACTGCACCATATTTGAAATTTTTTATAGAAACTAATAGATGTAAAAATATTTGCGCGTCACATTTTTTCTTTTTGATTTTTTATTCGAGCGAACGAGGAGAAATTGTGAATAGAAAGACTAGTGGGAATTCTCTAACGCTTGTATAACAATTTGTATTAGAAATTTATTTAATTATTCCAAACTGTAGGGACGAAATTGTCAGAATTGAAATATTAGGGTCCAAATCGAAAATCCTTTGATACTTCTTGAGATTGGATCCGGCGCCCTGCAACGGAGGGAGAGAGAGAGGGAGGGAGAGAGATTGTAAAGATGATTTAATTTGTTGCTGTTAAATTTCTCTTCAAATCGATATCTAGAAATTTCTCGTAGACTATTCTTCTGCTATCATTCTTCATTTTCAGCTCTGCCAATTAATTTCTCTTATTAATTTAACTCATTTTCAGGTAGGGTTCTGCCGTATCTGTTGCTGATAAATATAGGGCTGTGATTGATTTATTAGTGATTTACTATCCCTTTGTGTGTAATTCATTAATATTTTCCCTTTGTTGCTCAATTACAGGCAAATTTTGTTACATTGAAGTTTTAGTATGGCGAGTACAGCTTGTTTTATGATTGTTAGCCGGAATGATATTCCCATTTACGAAGCTGAAGTCGGGTCCGTCGTTAAAGTAACGATTTATGTCTTCATTTTTTCTAGTTAATTAATAATAATAGTGGTTGTTCTGCGCAAACTATTGATTAGTGAATTTTGAATCTTTTTTTATGTTTATGATATACTACATAAGGTGATTTTTTAATCTTTTTTAAGAATTAAATTCAATATGGCTATTTCATTGTACAATGAGAGTTACCGTGGGCTTGTCTGGTTGTAGCTTATGAACTTCATCTTAACAGTTTTTTTTGCTTAAAAGTTGGATAACAATTGACTGTTCAGCTATTAAGCTGAGTTAATTTGTTATTTTGGTCTAAATAAGCTGAAAACATCTAATTTTTTTATTGGACAGAAATAAGCTAGCTTATTTGCTTAAAAGCTGTAACCTAACAAACGCTATATTTTGACACAAGGTCATCGTATTTTTTAAAACGGGTTATTTTTCCTGCGCCTACAAGACCTGTAAGGAAGTTATGACCATGGTTTTGTAGTAAGATGATTGTTTCTTTGATCAGAGAAAATTCATATGTAGCCGCCTTTGCGACCTTAGGGCATTACCACCAATGTAACTATTTTCAGCCCCTAAATTTTAATCTCTAAACCTCAAAATCAACTCATGTTAAACCTAAAAATGGAATAGTAGTCCCCCAGTTCAAGGGAATCTACGTGGTAAACTTTTAGAGTATTGAATAGTTTTTGGATTCACTGGTGGGAGGGTACACTTGGGTTCAATCCCTAAAATCTGGGATAGGGAGCCGTCTAGGAACATTGGTGGGAGTGCCATTAAATGTCTTTGACTGATCGGAGCCAAAAACACTCCTCGGTTAGCTGTTAAATTTTTTTAGTTCCTCGTGTATCTTCCAACGACTTTAACCAAGATTTTCACGCTTATCTTTGCTAACCCAGTAATATATTGATTTGCTCAAGCATATACCCACGAAATGCATTCTTTATCTTTCTCTCTTTTCTTGAAGCAATCTCTATCGTTGAATGTCACATTTATACATCTAATTTTGTTGTAGAAAGAAGAAGCTGCACAGATGCACCAGTTCATATTACATGCTGCATTAGATATTGTTCAGGACCTTGCTTGGAGAACAAGTGCTATGTAAGATTTTCCATTTTCGCACTCTCTTATCTACTATTAGTGCGACTTTACTCACTCAAAATGTAGCCTAATTGTGTTCAAACTTCAAGGAGGTTTTTAGTTGCCGTCCGTTTCAATGCTGATTCAATCATCACTGCCAAACTATCGTGCAGGTTCTTGAAAGGAATTGACAGATTCAACGATCTAGTCGTGTCTGTATACGTTACCGCTGGTCATATCCTTCATAATTTCTCGATTTTTAGTATTTAGCCTGCAGATTATAGTTTTGTGCTTAAACAATGACCTTTGGTAACATGCAAGATTTATTTCTTTATTTCCTTGACCAATACGCCTTACATACGAGACTAATGCTTCTCCATGACTCCCGTAATGATGATGGTATCAAAAGCTTCTTTCAGGAGGTCCATGAGCTGTATATAAAGGTATAGTTTTAGCGCAGATTTCTTTAATATTGAGACATTTTCGTTCTTGTTTTGCGGTTACATCTTTCATATTACATTAGCTTGTAGCAGCTATATTATCCTTACAAGTAAATTGTTTTTTATTTAGAACTTGTGATACTGTTCATTTTACGCTTCTCATGGTAATTTTATTTTTCATATGTTCTTTTCAAAATTTAGTTCATGTGATGACTCGTGTTACATAGAAGTTTGATAGCACCAATGGGACGATTACCATGTTCATGGTGGATGATTGTAGGATACTTGATGTGTTCATTCGATTCATAACTTATTTTTCTTTGTGCTTCGAACAACAAGAGAATTGTTGGCGAAAACCATGGAAATACACATAAATTACCCAATTGGGCGTTCAAGAGTGGGGGAGGAGTGAATGTTGATAGACATCCTCCCCGCTGAGTTTTATATTTGGTAGTAGTACTTTTGCTCCTCGGGATGATTTGCTAAAGGATTGAGATTTTATACATAACATGGTTAGTGTGTTTGTACGAGTATATTATATTTTGTAGCAACTCTTTTTCCCTTACCCTTGTGATCGATATGCACATCAACATAGGTTTTTATTTCTCTGAGAAAATTGCGTGAGCATCCACTTGGTATGGGGAGTTATCTTAATTACAATAGTTATGCTGTTAATCTCTTTTATTGAGGCAAATGTGTTGAAGTAGTTAATCAAACATTCGTTTCGTAATATGCAGATTCTTCTAAATCCGCTTTATCTTCCTGGATCTCGGATTACATCATCTCATTTTGACACAAAAGTTCGAGCTCTTGCAAGAAAGTACCTATGAGGCGACGTTCTTTCCAACCGCAGGAGGCTGGAGATCTGTTTTAGCTGGGTAGTGAAAGCATGTTTTCCTAATGCTTAATTAAATGAATTGGTATATGACAAGACAAATCTTTTCAAGTATTTCATCTTCATATCCTTAAGGTAGTTTATTTACGTTCATGATTTCCTACAATTATCATTTATGACTAATGTTGAGACTTGGTTGAAATTTAACGGTAATATATTTGTATCACCCGAGGCAAGGGTATTTTTTTCATTCATAACATGGTTATTTAGAACGTGATAACATGTGGTGACATGGCTCGTTCTAGACCCGGTGTTTGAACACCCGGAATAATTGGTAGCATGGTTTACATAGATTTTATTTATTTAATTATTTACATTGTCATCATTTCCTTTTTCGAGCATAGAATATCAAAATAACAGGTTTTATTTTTTTGTATTCTTTATTTTTAAAATATCATAGTTAAAAATAAATTCTTAAAATAGGAGTGTAAATTTTCTCGCATTGAAGCGACATCGTTTTGTACAAAGTTTGCACTTAGATTTTGCCCCCAAATCTCTTTTCTCTCTCCTCCGTTTCGTCAACAGTCATCTCACTGAAACCCTAACGTTCTCTCTCTCTCTCTCTCTTTCACACACACACATACCTCGCATTCTATTTATATATAAATATAGAATAGAATATACATATATATATATATATATATGTATGTATATCAAGAAAATACATAAACTGTAATGAAAACCATTTGATCAATCAACAAGTCAATCAAAGCCAGATGAGTATGAAGCAAGATTTAACCCCATCATCACCACTCCCGCCGCCGCCATCCGCCGTGTGCGGTAACTGCGGCGCCGACGAGGGGCGTCTCCTCCACCAGGTCCGAGAACGCGGCCTCTTCCGCCGCCTCTGCACCACCTGCGTCCTCCGCCTCCACCCCCAGTCCTTTTGTCCCTCCTGCTTCTCCATCCCTCCGTCGGGGGACGCCATTTCCTGCTCCAAATGCTACTCCTCCTCCCACCCTCACTGCGTCCTGAACCCCACCACCCCGTATGTATGCCCCCCGTGCCGAAACCCAGGTTCCCCGATTTTCAATCCCAGTAGGATCAAACCCGGTTTTAAGGAAATTGATCATGATTCTGCCAGGGTCCTGCTGGCAGCCGCAAGGTTCGCTGCCTTTTCCATGGGTAAGGCGGCAGTTACAGCGAGGAACGAGGCTGAGAGGCGTGCCAAGGATGCTGCTTATACTAGGAAAAGAGCGAGGGAGGCTCTCGAGCACGTGGCTTATCTCGTGGGGAAGGAGAAGGCCAAGAGAAGAGAGCGTCCGTTTGTGTTGGAGGTTTCTGGAAACAGTGTGGACGGGCCGAGCGAGGTGTCTGCCAGGCTGAATGCTGTCGGGTTGAGAGAGAAAGAGAGGGTTAATCCAGATAACGGGTCGCAAAACCTCGGTGTTGAAGAGAATCTCGGCCCTCTATAGTGGATTCAAGGTGGGATTTTGATTGCGTTTGGTAATTTATTTTCGCGTGATTATGTTATTTTCTGTGCTGGTTGACGATGTGTATTGTTTTGGTCTTTGAATTGCAGGTGAGCATTGTTCCTATATATGATAATTTTCGGAGGTTGTGTCTGCCAGGCGAGAGATCAGTGACGGTTTTGGTACATAAAATTGTTTGTTCTACTTTGGTGACTGGTCTTTTGTAGTGTTGTGATTAGATTTTGAAGTGCTCTTATGCAATGTCAAATTCAATTTTAAATTTACATGCTACTGCTGTTCGATCCTTTCTGCTGTTGTTGTCTCGTTATCTCTTTTGCTTGCTTTATTGCATATTATCTTACTGTTGGTATATTGTTGAGATTTCTGAGGGACTGAATATCTTGGTGAAGTCCGAAGTTTGATCAATGTTGACTTGCAAACATATGTTTTAGACTGTGAAGCAGGAATACCAGATCAATGATAACATTGTTGTTACTCGAACTTAGTAGCATCCTTGGTCAATCTATATATCATATCCACCTCTGCAGGTTAAATTGTTTTTTATGTTCCCATTCACTTGGGCTTTTCTTGAGGGTTTTCATCTTATGTAGAGCATTTATGGTAGTTGCTTTGGGGGTTTAACTATGCAGGCTAGTTTTTTCAAAATTTTATGTTAAGGGTTTTTGCTTGTGAGTAATTTTCATACCTGATGATTTTTTTTTTGTTTTCGTATTGTTCTGTCCTAAAGAACTGCTTGAATGCGTATTTTGTTTGGTTGCGATTTGTGGGTAGATTTGGTTCAAGATAGATGTGTTGTCTGTTTCGGAAATGAAATTTGGTTGTATCAGTAGGATTATTTTTCTTCCCTTGTACAACATGGTGGATACTTAGAAATACATTTCAAATTCTGTGCAATGAGAAAGCAAACCAATGGGTTTATAGAGCATGAAGCGACGGGGTTTTTGTTTTTGACTTTCCTTTGGCTACTTTCGTTGGAACTCTTATTCGTAAATTTGAAATTTTTACGAGGTCCCTTGCAAAGCTTCTCCTTGGCAAATCTTGTGGGTCCCACAAGAGAGGTGTTTCAAAATATTAGGGTTGTTTAGGCCACATTTACTAATGTTTATGCTTTCAGTTTTTCTATTTATGTTTACAAAATTCAAAAACTGAAAATAAAAACGTGTAAACAAATCTGTATTCTGTTTTTTTGCTTGGAAAAAAATGAAAACTTAATAGAAAACTGTAAACAGTGAAAAGCTGTTTTTCATCTTTTACCTGCAAAACAAGTCTACCAGATCCCTCTCTCTTTGCTCTCACTCCCTCTCTCATCCATCTGAACCTCTCTATCTTAATGATATTCCGTGTATCTTCCCCTTCCTTTTTCCTCCTCTAACAATGGGTATAGTGTCTGTGATCTATACATCCTTCTCACTCTCCATTTTTTCTCTCCTGCAAAAGGTCTGTCTCCATCTCCAGCGAAGACTTGGTCTCGGGGTTTGCTGCTCTCATCCGATTGGGGCCTTAGATCATCTCCGCCACTGAGAAGTGCTCTGCCAAAGAGTCTGGTGATAAATGGGAAAATCAGAGAGAAGCCAGCGGCGGAGATGATGAAAGAGGATCCTGGTGTGGCTGAGACGGTCCACAGCTGAGACCGTGAATCGCCTTGGCTGTAGGATTTTTAGTTTCAATTTGAGAAAAAAAAAATTAAACAAATTTGGTTGGTAAACATGAATTTATTTTTACTTGGCGTAATATAAACCACAACAAAAACAGAAAGTTAAAAACCAAAACAAAAAAACTCAAACATAAACACAAACTTTGGTAAATGAGGCCTTATCGAGTCCATTTCAAACTTCATTTTCCCACAGCCTGTGATTTTGGAATACTACATTTGGGTTTACCGATTCAGATCCTAGACTTAACATGTTGCTTTATTTTTTGTTCGTTATATTAGAGTTTTATGCTATGGAGATGGTTTGTTGTTTAAATGACATCTGATTATTATAATTGTTTTATGTTCAATCTCTTCTGAAATTGAATTAGATAGTGTTTAAAACACTAGCTTGAATTGTTATGGGTTAGGGCCATGTATGTTTCCATTGCGACTTTTGGGTCACGGGTTTATCTCTAAAAAAATGGGTAAAGTTGCGTACATCAGACCCTCTGAGACCCTGTAATGCAGAAGTTTTCTGCACCGGGTTGTCCATATTTTCATATAATTTACTGGCTGTTTTTTCTGCTTTATTTGTATGTTTGCATCTAAATCAAATTGTAAATGAGGGAAGTCACCTTATTTTTATTTTGAAATCCACATTGCTTCTTCAACTTCAAGTGGAAATGATTGAAAATTGGGTTTGGAGCTTTATGTTAAAGAGGCGACATCCTCCTTCAAATGTTAGAATCAGGTTAAAAGTTAACCCTTGGAGTGTCACTAGTGAATCATTACGAAAAAGAGTATTATTAGCATTATTTCCTGTCTGACAAAGATTAAAGAATGTTTCTTTTTGTTCATCTTTGCATGAGCGATGCTACCTTTTTCGTCTCACCATAAACAACAACAAGCAATGGCCATGTGTGATTTTGGCTTGATCAGGAGGTAATGACTTTGGTCAGCTAGGAGATGGAACCGAGGAATGCAGGAAAGAACCAAGAAAGGTGAAGCAATTGCAGACAGAGTTTGTGATTTCGGTAGCTTGCGGAGCACATTGTACCGCTGCTATTGCAGAACCACATGAAAATCATGGAACTTCGGTTCAAAGAAGACTTTGGGTTTGGGGGCAGAATCAGGTGTTATGTCGATGAAAAACTACAATCTAGGTTTATCGTTTTCTTAATTTATACATCCCCCTTATTGCTTTTCTCTTGCTGTATTCACAGGGATCTAATTGTCCAAGGTTATACTGGGGGGCATTTGCTCCAAACACGGTACAAGATATCATAGTTATCTTCATCATCTTTTCTTTGGATAACCTAACCGATTCATGCTTGTTAGAATATTTGAAGACCATTATGCATAAGATCGTAAAATTATTCTCTCTTTGCATTTCTTTTATATATGTATGCACGCGCATGCACACACACACACACACATGCACACATGGAGAGAGAGAGAGAGAGAGGTCGGATCTTCTTAAAGTAGTTGCCAAATTCTTATCTTGCACTAGTGAGTCTCATGGGTTGCCTTTTCGACGTTTTACGTCTTGTAGTGCATCCGTCAAGTTTCTTGTGGTGCCGTTCATGTGGTAACTCTATCAGAAGATGGCCTGCTACAAGCCTGGGGTAATCTCATACTGGAATTATAACTTTGATTTCCTTTTCCAAGTACATTTTTTGTAGTTCTTAGTTTTGTTCTTTAAGCGTATGTAACACATGGCTGTGCTCAAGCAATCTATTTCATAATTCTGCTGATGACATGATTTAGGCAATGGAGACTTCTAAACGTCTTTATGTTGTGCAATGTGTTAATTGCAAATTCTATTTTACAAACCAGGCTACAATGAGTATGGTCAGCTTGGCAGGGGTGTCACTTGTGAAGGACTTCAGGGGCCTCGTGTTATAAATGCGTATGCGAAGTTCCTCGATGAAGCCCCTGAACTTGTCAAGATCACCCAAGTGTCATGCGGGGAGTACCACACTGCAGCTATTTCAGAAAATGGAGAGGTGTAAGTGATCTTAAGTACCCTTTTTTCATGGAGATCACTTCTGTTAAGCGTTAAAAATGTGGTTATCCGCATGGCCAAGGTGAAATTGTATCAAGATCTGAAGATCACAGGACCTTTTTGAAGTAGACCCCAGAAAGCACTCAATATATCTGTATTAAGTTTCACAAAATTTGAAAAACAAACCCCTGAATCAAACAAATTTCTAAATCCAAAAACAGAAAATTAAAAAGTTAACCAACCAAAAATGCCATAGAAATTGGGTTATATTGTGAAGAGCATCTTGATCGGTTAAGAATTTCTTAGCTGAAACAGTGCTTTTTCTCGTTTGAGCGGATATGCAGATTTTTCCCCTTTCTATAACATTGTTTTCAATTATGCTTGCCTGATTTTAATATTTTTTCTTGTATATGTGTTTTCATTACGAGTCTCACTTTTGTGAGATCATTTTTGAATAACTAAGGCCTTTGTATTAGCTTTTGGTACAATTCTTCAGCT
>MKEJ01070585.1:0-32262 GCA_001753735.1 Embelia ribes | reverse complement strand
TTTTTTTTTTTTTTTCAAAAGTAGTTACGATATCAAAAAGCAAAACGCATTAAGAAGGCAACTCTGTACATCAGTGAAATAGAATCTAAAAATACCCACCATCAACCGGCGAGCAGAAAGAATACAAGAAATCCATAAATGGAAGGAATCCTTCCGTCACTCAAAGTCAAAAGAGAATATCAAAGAAGCAGACGACCTCTTTACGCAAAAAGATAACCTAGAAACTCAAGAAAATCTAGAGTCTTGAAAGTCTAATAATCAAACAATCAACCAAAAATAAAAAAAAGCAGGTAATTGTTTTTCAAAAATGATTGTTGAAATCTATTGACTACTTATCCCTCAACAGTTTAGATTTTTCCTCTCCAAATGAACTACATCTCAATTCTCAACGGAAAAAGTATGAAGCCCCTAGCAAGCTTCCTCCATACAGGTAAGCAGCTTTCCAAGAGCATAAGACCACAAAAAGATCTTCACTTAAAAAATTAAGTCAAGAGTGTTCTACAATGACTATGTCAATCCAGGAGTATGAAACGATATATAGAGAGCTAAAAAATGCTTAATAGAGAAGTCAAACATCCAACAAATCATAGTTATAATTCTTTTCACACTTCACTCATCAAGTTTCATATTAGGAATTGTAAATAACATACTCTGAGTTTGAAATTTTCCCTACACTAAAAAGGACATAACTGGAAGAGCTAGATAATCTTATGGCATCACCAACAAAATAACTTTATTAGACATTAATTCAATATCAGCCACCCAAAACTATAATGACCTTAAGGCAGTAAACTAATTTCAAGATTCGCAACTGTAAATTTGATTAAACCGTGAAAGAGAATGCATATTGGTCAACAAATCCAAACATTTTCTTATAGCAAGTGTCGTTTTCTTGTAGCAAGTAAACTAATAGTCATTGTTTTCACACTTTCACTAAGATTTTCCTTTAAAGCATGTGTCGTTTTCCATTATTTGATATAGGGGTGCATTTTTCTGTTATTTTCAATTTTTCAAAAGAAAACCATTTTTTTTTTGTAAGTTTCTACCACAAATTGCTGTGTCATCCTAGGGAAATCAGAGATTTCTAATGTTCACCTTCTGAAATTAGATCCTTCCGAATAGTTACTTGTAATATTTTGCATCTTACCACTCCAGAATAAGTTCATATTACAGGCCTTCATGAAGAATAAAATAAACAAATAAGAACCATTCTTATATACTGTTGTTTTCATGCAAAGTATCGCAAGCAACAACAATCCAATTCCATAAATGAGAATTCAACGCCTTCTTTTCGAAAGAATAAAATATATAAGCTAGTTTATAGGGCCCAACCAGCTTCAACTGGTGAAAACAAAAATTCAACAGCTTATACAGTTTATGCAAAACACTTATCTACAAAATATACAGGTAGGTCTGTTGTTTTTTTTAACCCCAGCAAAAAAAATAAAGAAAAGAAAAGAAAAGAAAAAGAAAAAAAGAAAGAAGCATTTCATGCAGCAATCACAATGCAGTATACTATATTTCATGGACCTTCTAGCAATTTCCAATAAAATTTCAGTTCTGATAACATTTTAAGAAACTTAATCATAGACATTGCAAAAGTAGGGTTATTTACTTACAGTTCACTAATTTGGACTACTACTCCTTATTGAGAGTATTGTTCCCCAGTTGTGTACTTATTTTTTTTAAAATTATCATTCCAAGTCATTTTAAAATTATCATACCAAGTCATTTCTCCCCTTACTCTTTGTCATCCCCCGCTTTACCAATCATTCTGTGGGATGAGATGCAAGCCTTCTATGACCATGATTAAGTCCATTTCAGCACTTTCCGAAATCATGTAGAGAGAGTAATACTACAGGTTTTGAGCCACTCTCTCTTAAATATGGTAGTTTCGAATTGATTAATTAGCTTACTAACTTGACTATTTCTTTGTGTCAATATAAATAGTTAACCTTAAGCTAATAATCTATTCCCTGTACTTCTGTGTTATCCGAAACCTCTCTTTTCTTATTCTTCTTTCATCTTTTCATATGGGGGAGGGTATAGTGATCAATTCAATAATTTGTTCAGTTGGTTTTAATCACACAACAAAGCCAGGTAATCACAGATCACAGAGTGTTAAAAGGGTAGAAATAGAGAAAATATCTCATTCTTCAAGTGTTAAGCGTCGGTTACAACCTATGCTTTATACCAAGAGTCAATGAAATGAACTGTTTCAAAGTTACAAAGGCACAAAGCCAATCATCCCGTAATTAGTTAAAGTTTGGTCGGCCAATTAAAAATGATCAAACATAATACAAAGATTAAACTACACTGTAGGTCTCACTGATTACATCAAAATAAGAGCTTTGCATGTTGAATCACTGCAGGAACCTAAAATCGTATTGGCCTTGTTACATGCACTCGCTTCAAGGCTAGCACGCATTCAGTCATATACATTTAGCTGCCTTCGTATAAAATCATTAAAATAAAAAATGCCAATTACTTGTACGTGAGTCATTTGACTACCTAATATAAATGCAAACTTCCCTTCCATTTCCCCCATCGCACTGGCCACCTCCTTTAGCTGATATTAGTATGGTTAGTTTCATTACTTCATTGCCAACTCTTATAGTGGACTACCTTACATCACGAGTACCATGCAAATAAAATGTAGTTGCATTTGTGATTCAAAACCGACCAGTCTTTACTTCAACATATGCTACTTTTTTAAAAAAATTATATATATATATTTTTTGATATCCTTAGGTTTTGGACCCGCTTACGCTCGCCCAACTAATCCCACGGGACCCGAGCCCCGCACCTCGGAGTTTCCCAACACAGATTAGGGTTAATCGCTAGCTTTTTACACTAGGGCGTGTGGCCTCCAAGAAATTGTCCTCATGGGAATCGAACCTTGGACCTCATGCTTCAAGGCACTAAGTCCAAGTGATTGTCCACTTGGACAACCCTTTGGGGTTCACACATGCTATTTAATTATCCATTAACAGGATCAAAACTAAAAACAAGACAAATATAAAAAGCACCAACAAAATGGATGAACTTGAATTTGAATCAACTAACTTAAACAAAGGAATCAACCGAAACACTTCAGGAAACTCATGGTTTTAGAACAATGAAGCAATCCTGACCCCAAACTAGTTTGCTAGGTTAGATTACGAATGCAACGATGAGAGGTGTATTTTAAAAACAGCTATAGAAAACAGTTGCACAAAGTTTTAAAAATTTATGTGAAGGTTTATCTCGGATAGTTTTCAAAATTGTTCTGTAACACACTTGGAAGCTGTTATAACTTTACTCAGTAAATTATATGCAGTAAAAATTTCAAAATAGTTTTGATTGTTTCTTAAAAATTAACTTTTCATAAGTTATTATCAGGTTATAGATAGAACTGGAACAAGATCCATTAATAGCAATATAGAATTAAAAGCAGGATACTGAATTCCACATTAATCGTGCCAAACAAGGGAATGAAAATGAAAGGTGGAAGTCGTAGTTTTCAAGCCTTCCTTTCGCACACACCAAAGAGGCCCTTACCATAGCCTCGCCAAGAGTATAGAAACAAAACAAGAGGCAACAACGATCATTAGCCAAGTGTCGGAACAACACCGAACTTAACCTCTTGCAGGATGATAAAACAGCAGTACATAACTACCAAACTATATTTACAATTTCATTTTTTAAGTCACCTCTCCCAATCATAGTAACCTATTTTTAACATTAAACGGTTAAACCTAAATACCTCAAAAGCATGTTTGATAAAGCTATATGGAACCTTGACAGCATAATACTTGGTAAACAGTCAATAATTCTCCTTTATCACACAAAATCTATTATAGAGTTGCCAGGTAAAACCCAATAACTTCAAAGTATGAGTTCACTAGCAATTGGGTCAAAAAATTCTATCAGGCACCAACTCCTTTCATATATGCACCTTCTCATATCTCCCTCATGTCAAAAATTAACTCCAAAAACAATCATATGATGTATTAGGACCTATTCGATTTGGAGTTACCACTTGCAGTTAAAAATATTCTCCTAGCTATGATTCTAAGTGAACATAAATGTAAACATCTTAATTTTCTTTTCCTCACTTGAGCTTCTTGATCCTTAAACTATATGTTCAACCCGATAAAT
The DNA here is from genome assembly GCA_001753735.1 of Embelia ribes. Taxonomy (NCBI): domain Eukaryota; kingdom Viridiplantae; phylum Streptophyta; class Magnoliopsida; order Ericales; family Primulaceae; genus Embelia; species Embelia ribes. The sequence continues at coordinate 28,122 of MKEJ01070585.1, read as the reverse complement.
ACATATATACAATGCCATCACCCATGAAACAAAATAACTTCAACCATTGAGATGAAGAAAAGAAAATGAACTCAGCCAATAGCATTCTTAACAATAAGGGGGTTACTAAGTAAAGGAAACTAATGACATGAATTCTAAAGTCTTGAAAGGTCAGGTAAGAAAACATGGTGGATAGAAGTTACCTTGCAAATGCTGGCGGATAAACACAATGAGGAGAAGCAAAGAGAACGGAAGCACCTGCTCGATCCATTTGGCAGCCTGCTGTATGTCGTACCGCTGGTCCCTGCTGCTGCTGCTGCTATTGTTATTACTATTATTACCATTATTAGCAACCGCGTCAACATTCTCACCCGGATCATCCAATGCAGAAGAAGAAGAGACTGAGGTGGCGGACGCTGTTCTACCAATGGTCCCAATCCTATTCGTCTCCCTTGAATTACTAAACTGATCGTGATCGTGGTCTTGCTCAATTATCCGAATTGAAACCTCTCCATTTCCTGCTGCCACAGCAGTAGCAGTAGCAATAGAAGGATCGTTTGGTGGGACGCTAACGTGGAAACCCCCTACAGAGATGGCATCGTTGTTTATAAAACTGTGATTGGATTCGGAATGGTTGGGCCTCGGGCGTAGGATGCCGGAGTACTCTAATAATGTAGAAACTGGGGCACGGAAGAAACTGTAAGCATTTGGATATCTCCTGGATGAATTGTTGTTGCTGCTCAAGGAAAAATTGCCTCTGTAGACATCCGAATTAGCAGCCGAGATATCCATTCGCGACGATGATGATGATGATGCTCTAAACCTAACCCCAGCCCTAAATTCAAAAATTCATCAAAGGTTGCAAAAAAAACAAATTAACAAGTACAATAAGCCATTCCCTCCGACAGTGACCCTAAATGGTCTCTACCCAAAAATTTAAGGGAATAAATTTAAAGAAACTCTCATGCCAATATATATCTATATATACACATACAAACATAAAAAAAAAGAAAAAAAAAAAAGAAGTTGGATTTTGTGGGGTGTGAGGGTGGAATATATTTAGCAGTGTAATTTTTTAGTTTATTTACTGCTTCAACTATTTTTTTTTATTATTATTATTGTATCATTATTTGCAAAACTGATGTAATGCTCTAAAACCCTAATTCGGATATAAACCCAAATCGCAGCCTCTCTCTCGCACTGTATCTCTCTCCCTAGAGAGAACGAGCGAGAGACAGAGAGGGAGAGAGAGAGAGGGAAGGTGAAGGGGAAGCACCGTTTGGACAAGTACTACAAGCTAGCAAAGGACCAGGGGTACAGGTCACGCGCCGCCTGGAAGTTGATTCAACTGAACGAGAAGTTCGGTCTCCTCCACTCCTCACGCGCCGTCCTCGACCTCTGCGCCGCCCCCGGCGGGTGGATGCAGGTCGCCGTTCAAAAAGCCCCCGTCGGGTGTCTCGTTCTCGGGCTCGATCTCGTCCCGATTCGCCCGATACGCGGGGCGATCGCTGCTCAGGAGGATATTACTACCCCCAAGTGCAGGTGGCACTTAAAATTTACTCCTAGTTATATATGTGTGTGTGTATGTATGTATGTATGTATGTATGTATATTGATAGCCCCCTACAGGGCGGAGCAAAGGTATATGAGTATCAAATTTGTGGGATTTACAGTAAAAAAAAAGTTACACACTGAAATTACGATCTCGTCCCGATTTGTCCTGTCAGCGGGGCTATTGCCGCCCAGGAGGCTATTACTACCCTCAAGTGCACGTATAGTTAGGGCACTTCAATTTTACTACTTCTATATATATATACACACACACGTACACATTTAGAGTCATCAGACAGTTCAGTAGGTTCCCGAATTTCGTGGTTAGGGGAGGTTGAGTGGCTGTTTCTAATTATAGGGTCTGATAGAACCACCCCCAAGTGCAAGTGGTGTTAGGGAACTCCCACTAAATTGTCCATTTTGCCCCATGAAATATAATCCTATCGCTTAAAAAACTTTGGTTTGCTTGGTTGCATCTTTTAATCTTAAGCTTTTTTTGCTTAAAAGCTCGATCACATTTGGCTATCAAACATTTAAGCCGACCTCATTTGTTGTTTTTGCCTAAATATGTTGGAATTTTGATATGGAAGGCTGGCTTTTATGCTTAGGAGCCATAACCTAACAAATCCTTTATGAAAGAAACTGGTATATGGAAAATGCACACAAATTACTCTTAAATTCAAAAACAGAACGCAGACGAAGTGTAGTCCCAATTCAAGGAGAGCATTGTAGCAAGTCCCCCATTATTGAAATGCTATAATTACAAATGGACTATGTTTCTATTTGTTACCAGTCAAATATTGATGAAAAAGTTTCTGAAGATGTTTTATCACCTTTTGTTATTAAAACTATGGATGATTTGGGCGTCGCTGTGCCTATGTGCAGGGCAACGGTTAAGAGGCTCATGGAGGAGAATGGATGTAGGGTATTTGATCTAGTGTTGCACGATGGTTCACCAAATGTCGGAGGTGCTTGGGCGCAGGAAGCTATGAGTCAGAATGCTCTGGTTATTGATTCGGTGAAGCTTGCTACTGAATTCTTGGCACCGAAAGGAACATTTGTTACCAAGGTATGCTCCTCTCTCTTTCTCTCTCTAAAACATTATCTAGGTCCAAATCCATTAGTTAGTTTTTCCCCAAATCATATCCCCTTTTATAGGACCAGGTACCCTCTTCTGTCGATGCATCTTTTAATTTTGATGGAGGAGTGATATGCAATCTGCAGTGAAAGGCTTAGGATTTGTATCTTAAATTTGTTGAAGTTTGAATGAGCGCAATTGTACTAGAAGTTTGGTGCCTAGTCACAACTCACAAGTCTGTAAAAGTAGGTTTTTATAGATCTTCAAGTTTTAAGAAGGGAAATTTTTTAGACTCTTGATGGTAAGTAACTGGAAAATGAAATAATTTCTGAGTTTGTATGCCCGTTATTGTCATTAGAAATTGCTATTGCAGTGGATATATTGTTGTGAAATTCGCATGGGCTAAACTTTTTCGTGGCTCTTTTTTGTTATTTGGCTTTCTTAATTTGTGTATGAAACTATTGCTGCCTTGATTATTATATATTGGCAGCAGTTTCTCCAAGAGAATCATTAACTTACCTTTCCTTTAGATTTAATGAGATTCGTATTGTATCATGTAGATTTTCAGGTCGCAGGACTATAGTGCTGTACTTTACTGCCTTAGACAGGTGAGCTATCTTTCGTTTGTTTTTTATCTTTAAATACAAGAATATAACTCGCTTTGGACTAAATTTTGTGGTTGGTCACATTCTCATCTGGAATTTGGTTGGCAGCTGTTTGAAAAGGTTGAGGTGGATAAACCTGCTGCCAGTCGATCTGCATCTGCTGAGATTTATATTATAGGCCTCAAGTACAAGGCCCCTGCAAAGATTGATCCTCGTCTTTTGGACGTGAAACATCTATTTCAGGGTGGTGTTGAACCTCCAAAGGTTGTTTAATAGTATATTTTCTTTCGGTCACTTCATCGTTTTTCTCTTTGTTCTCCACAATTGTATGTGATTGAATGTTGCTCATATCAATCCTGCCACAGGTTTTGGATGTGCTCAGAGGAACGAAGCAAAAAAGACACCGTGATGGGTAATTCCTTGAACCATGGCATTTCTGTAGTCCATTGTCTTCTTCATGCCTATTCTGTCTACAAGAGCTTTTTGCTTCGCTTGTTGACTATTGAGTAACATTTGGTCTCTGACACCAAAGTTAGCTATCATTCTCATAGTCTACATAATTCTTTTGTTATAACAGTGTTATAAGATGCTTATATCGTTTTTGTTTTTCATGCATTGATGTGAGTGTTTGCAGATTTGCTCATTTGCTAACTAGTTTTTTCACTCTAGATATGAGGATGGAGAGACACTTGTGAGAAAGATTTGCTCAGCCACGGATTTCGTTTGGTCTGATACTCCTCTTGAGGTCCTAGGTTCAGTTACATCCATCTCTTTTGAGGATCCTGCTTGTGTTCCCATAAAGGATCACAAGCTGACTACAGAGGAGGTAATTTTCTGCGTTTGTTTTTGGATTTTCCACATCTATCCTTGATAAGACATATTGGGTGGTAATTAATAGCTTTTTATATCTTTTCAGGTCAAAGCTCTATGTGAAGATCTACGTGTCTTGGCAAAGCAAGATTTCAAACATCTTTTGAAGTAAGGAGCAGTTTGTTTTTATTTTGGTCTTTTAGTAAGGCTTCTGCGTTATTTCTGTGTGTAATCGTGTATACTCCTCGTTGTTTATCAAATGTTTTTATGGTCTCTTCCGTTTATTATAAAGCTTTTGGTGAAATTCACTACATTTGTGGCGTAAATTTGACTTAATATGACAGATGGAATAGTTACACCTAGGCATGTTGGCCAAGGCTTGAAAGGATATGTACTGTGAAATAAATAAGAAACTGCATTTGGAATCTGGCGGAATTTCTTCATGTTATATGTAAATATAAGCTGATATTGTTTGAATTACTTGGTGAAGTTATCTTTCAAAAAGAATAAGTTAATTAGCAATTTTTTTTCTCTATGCCAGTATTTATTTCATTCTATTCTCATGTTCAATCATCTCAAATTTCAAGATGAGTATACAGATGAAATAATGGTTAGGTAGAAAAGAGCTCTGACCTTGTTTGATGTTTAGTATTTGAGCAATGAAATCTAGATGTGGAATTAGAGAAAGACATAGTTCCTTGTATCAGTGCTATGTTGCTAAGGGTGGTTTGTAATTTTTTTTCTGTCTAAAGTTTGTGCTTTGAATTCTACATCAAAAGATGATTTCAGAAACTTATTTCATGCAGTCCTGATGTGTATGTCATTATTTCTTTAACTTTGCATGATGCTTTTGTGTTATGGTGGACCTACCTCTATTCGCATGTGACTAGCAAGTGTTTTTCCTGATAGGAACTTCAGCATCCTTGGTTTTATCAAGAAGTTATAACCTAGCCCCTATATTCATGGTTTTTTCTTTCTTCTAGGTGGCGTATGAGTATAAGAAAGGCACTGTCCCCTACGCAAAAAGCTGCCCCTTCAAGCATTGATGTCGAACCGGAGAGGAAGGAAAATGAAGAGGAGAAAATGCTGAATGAAATGGAGGAATTAACTTATGCGATGGACCGTAAGAAGAAACGATCAAAAAAGCTTCTCGCAAAACGACAATCTAAGGTTTAAAGCTTATTTCCACTTCATACGTTTTCCCCTGTCCTTTCCATGGGATGAATATTGTGCCCATTCCGACGACTCTAAAAATCTTGTGGTTGTCATAGCCCTTTTTGGAGTTGTATTGCTTCCTAGTTGCACGTGTTAAAGTTATTTGTGGAGCTGATGCTAAGTTGCCAAGGCATTATTATGCCTTCTTATTTTAGCCCTAAACTTTTATATTTACCAAAAATACCACTTTTATCAGACCTAGTTTCTGAAATTTTTTGCTGAACTTGAAGCTGAATTCTGAGGATTTTCTGTTTCTCTGAGTTTACTTTCGATTTAGTTTAAGAGCTGAAGTAACAGAACATTTGAGTTGAGTGCTTATCTCCCTTGGGCTCATTTTAAACACTTGTCGTCAATACGATCAAAATCTGGCTTGGCTTGATTTGTTGAACAAATTATTGTTGAGAAACTTTTTTAATGTACAAAAGTTGTGGAATTTTTCTTTTGAAGGGGAAAGATGAGTAAGAAATGGCCACATTTACCAATTATCTAATATCTAGCATAAAATATGTAATCATATGATCAACATAGATAATCTTTCCAAAATTGGGTTGAAAATGCCAGATTGCACCAAATTGATTTATGAATAACAATGTATGTGTGTCTGTGAAATTATCAAATTTAAAAGTTAGAACAAGAATGTAATTGTCTGGGACAAGCCTGTTTGTTGCTCATAATTGAGTGTGTCCATTTTTAAATTAATTCAGAATGTTGCCATAGTCTAGCAATATGTACATAGCTGTCCTCATTTAGAATAATGTTTTGATAGTTCTGAAGGCCAATAATTCTTCCGTAACTTGTGTCAAGTTTTTGACAATTTCAGAATTTCTTATATGTCCTCCTTTCCAAGTTCTGTTTTTATTTTCCCCGAATATTTCCAATTTCTGCTCTTAATTAGATTTTAGCCTGATAACATGCTTTTCCTCGCTGTTACTAAATTTCCAGGACAAAGCCCGAAAGGCTATGGGTATGCAAATGGATGCTATAGAGGATAATTATGGTGATCAGGAGCTGTTTGCTTTATCTTCAATCAAGGTCAGCTTCCAGTTCGAATTTGTCCGTCCATCTCTCGCTTTCATTACTGTTTTCTTTTTGCATATTATCTGATTTATGCGAGAGGTGTTGAGGAAACTCTATTTTCCAAGGGATTCTCTTTGACTTGTCTATGTAACCTAATGATTGATCATTTGGAGTTTAAATGTTTAAAATGCCTATGTAACTTGTTTTTAGGTCTGATAGTTTATTCTCCTGTCAGTCTGGAACTAGTTCTGTTGCTTTTTGACTTGAAAAGTAGCTCATAATTATGTTCCCTTTTAAGTTGCTGTTGAGTCATGTATAGTTATGTAAACCAAGAAAGGGTGGCAGTGAGGGGAAAAGCTTTTTAACAAGGGTGCTATATCTATCTGGGCACCTGATGGTACTTTGCTCTTATATCATCATAAACTTTAATGTCTCAAGACTCTCGACATTTACAAAATGGGACTCATAGTTGAGTGGGTTGTTGATTGATTGTTTCTGCCATAACAAAAACATTCACAACCCCGTACATAAATTTTCAATGTGTAAAGAAAAAATAGCAGTTGTGGTAAATTATTGTCTTTCTTTAAGTTTTGATATTTGATTGTTAATAATTGTCCTTTAAAATATTTTTTTTTAATTCCATTTTGCCAGAATTTACAAAAGCTTGACTCAAAGTTATATTCTTTTGTCAGGGAAAGAAAGATTTAATAGCTGTTGATGCTGCTGAATCTGATGATGAAGTTGATGATGTTGAAGATAGTGAAAATGAAGGAACCAAGGAAGAGCAGCAAGAAGATTCCAGCTATGATGACTCTGAGGAAGAACGGAGAAAGTACTATTTTTTCATTGTCATTAATTTTGACATATGGTCTATATATTTTACCATGCTGCCTTAATATATGCATATGTTTTCTATATGTAGATATCATGAGCATCTAGAGGAGCTCCTTGACCAAGCATACGAAAGTTATGTGGAGAAGAAAGATGGAAGCACAAAGCAGAGAAAGCGATTGAAGGAAAAGCATTCGAAGGATGAGCTTTACGAGGTATTTCAAATTTGAAGGGATATGAATTTTACCGCGGGAACATAAATAAGTGAAGAGAGATTTATGAAATTGGGAATAATTTTATGATTTGATTAGCTTCCTCTATTGAAGAATCAAAATTCTTCATTGCGGTGTTCATATTTATACGATTCAACAGAAGAGCATTCCCACCAGTGTTTCTAAAGGATCACTTCTCCCAATTTGAAGTGAGAAATGTGCCACGCCAGTGTTTTTATATTTCTCAGTTTCTAGAAAAAATTTTAGAATTACTTCAGTTGATTTTTCGATGGGACAATCTACTATTCACAATTTCTTTATTAAAAAAACAAATTTTTTTCAGAAAATCTTTAAAACATAGATTAAGATTTAAAGAAAATAATTTTTTCAATTTTATTATAATGTATATAATTATCCTAGTAATTTTTAACTATTTGTTTAGAAAGTTTGTTGTGAGCGATTTTTAAAATATGGGTTTCTAGTCGAGAAATGTGTTTCCATAGAGTAAAATGTAGAAATTAAATGAAAAAGGCTGGTGTGAATGCTCTTAGATGGCTAATTATAGTGCAATAGCTGTTTAGTTCCAGTGTTGAATTTTTAGTTTGTGAAATTGACATCAAGTTGTGTTCTTTAGGGCATTTCCATCAGTATTTCTATTCACATCCCGTGAATTTTAGTCTCTATACCTCAAACTCTAAAATCGAGGATGAAATTAGGGAATCCCCAAACAAAATATCGTAAACCTAAATACAATATTGGGGATGAACATAAAGAAGTCTCCTACTTAAGTGGAGAACTGTAGCAAAGTTTATATTTTTAAGGGGATAAATAGTATTAGATATACTAGTGTGAGCATCTCCTACAATTTGTCCCTTAAAATTTTGGATAGGGAGCCATGTAGATTGACTGGTGGGAGGTGCTGGACTCGTTTGGTTGCATCTTATAAGAAAAAAAATTTCTTATTTGATGGAGGTGTACAAGTATACTTATAAGTAGGCTTCTTAAGTAGTCTTTAATGTATGCTTCATAAATTTTAAATTGTCAGGAGGCATGACCCCTTCTGATAAATTTGATAAAACCTACAGATATACGTATTAGTGTAAGGTCTTCATGAATTATAAAAATTGGAATTGCTTCCCCTGTTAATACGGGAAAAAAGAACTTTATATTATGTAGTGTACAGAGACCAGTGGGTTTATGTTGCAATTTGATGTTTCTGTTTCCTCAAGAACCATTCCTGACATTCTCCATGTTCAGCTATTCATTAGACAAGCTTTCCTTCTAGTTTAATTATGATACAATAGAACATTGGATGAATGAGAAGATTAAATTGTATCTGCGTTTAAAGTTTGAATTGGGTGCATATTGACAGATCCTGAGCATAGACTGTGTAAAGCTCGAAAAGAATTATTCAGGGTATACTTCTATTGTGGCATAATTGGGACATCGTGTGGTTTTATGAAACCGTGTCCCCCAGGCTTGAATCCATAGTCAAGGAGAAAATGAAGTCTTGTCTTTTGGGGGTAAAGCCTGAAAGGTTAATATTTGAGTTTATATAAAATTCTTATACATGACATGTTAGTAGACATTAATTGGCTATATATGATTGGGTATAATCTGAAGGTCTAATAGAATTTTACATATGTTTATAGCAGTGGATGGGGATATGTTGAAGTTTTGAAAGCATGAAAATGCTTGCGATTATATAGCTAATGATATGTGAGTCTCAAAATTGGGCGGTGTAAGACGGTGCACAAGGGCTCCCGCCATTTTTGGGGACTGGGAGGGTGCAGTGCATGAGTATTAACCTTGTATTAGATGAGACATTCCATTATTAGGAGAAATGCTTTCTACTAAGAAGAAAACACAATCATGAGTAATTGCCGGACATAGAATATGCTGTTTGATAACAGCACGGTGTTTAGTTTCTCAAAAGGAAATATAGGCTTTGGTGCGGCTGAATGGAAATATCAGTGTTTTTGCTTCAAGGATTGTTTTATTTTATAGTGTGATTTTGGTTAACCAAGATTTTGTGGCCCAAGACTTGAAAATTTGAAGTTTGAGAACGTGATTTTTGTCCGTTTGCTTGTAACTCTTACTTTTTGCATGATGTGTGGGATTGCATGTGGTATAAATCCTTTATTGGTTTATCCCGTGTTGTATTTTGTTGATTTTGTGCCAAGGCCTAAATCATTTTGGAGGAATACCAAGCGAAGTTTAAAAAATGGACTGATGGAAACTATTCTTCTTCTTATATCCCTTGAAAGGTGTTTGATGGATACTATTTTTTAACCCTTCGATTTTGTATTACCATTTTCTAGATGTACATTTCACCAATTAATTCAATTTTCAGGTGCAATACCAATGCTGAACCAAGTAATGAGTGCAACCAGTGGTGCTACGCATGCTCTTTCTGGTGTCAGTGGACACGTAAATAGTGCTGTATGTTTATTTTTTGTTCTCCTAAATTTGATATTAGATCCATGACTTATAATATACGATGCTCATTACTACAATTCTAATGAAATTTCTGCAATCTTTGATTCTGCAGCTGAGGAAGTTGGGAGCTAAAAACATCGAAGCAGGCATAGGATGTGGGGTTGGTTTTGGGCACGGTTTTGGAGTGGGTAAGTATGAATTAAGAATTCTTTATCTTCTGGTTATTTTGTAAATGAATGGTCTGTTAGGCCCCCCTAAAATTCGAACATGTCGATGTTCTCTGTCGAATAATGTTCTCATCGATCTCATCCTAAATTCTCCACCTGCATTGAATCTGGCTAAAAAGGAGTATATCTGCTTTCCAGGTCTTGCTGTTAAACCTGGGGTGATTCAACAAATTCAATCTTCTCTTGCAGTAAGTTGAAAAATAAAAACTTTTGTTGTTGCTTCTTTATAATACCTTCCATTATTTAATGTTCATGTGCCTAGTTGGAATATTGCAAATTGCTAGCAAGCAGTGATGAAGATGATGATGAAGTTTGGCATAGCTTCTAACTTACCGTTCGATCAACTCCAAATTACACCACCACTACAAGGTGGAACTGTGCCATCCAATCAAAATCCAATTGGAAATATTATGCATTTGGCAACAAAAGCACCTGACCATATGGAATCTCAAGGCTTGAACGTAGATGGTATCACAAGTGCAGGTTCTTCATATGGAATTATATCATCACAAAAACCTTCGACAGATTCATCGTATGGGAGTCGAATGGAGAAGGTTATCAGCAATTTTCTGCAGAGTCCGATTTTGAAAGATAAGGGCAATGTGTCAAATGAATCAGTACGTAACTGAAATGAATTATTTATCATATTTTGGCACTATTGTTTGGAAGATTTAGGAAATACTTTCAAGTCTTGCACAATTCCGGTGTTGTATTGACTTGATCATTCCGATTAACAATACATATTGTTTGCTTCTTCCTTTTTTTTTTCTGAAGGAAAAAAAGAAAGCCTATATGTTATTTCCGTCTGAAAAAATCTCATTGAAATTCTTGATGTTTATACGTCTGATATTAAAATTTCTGCTAATTCCTAGAGTTTACATGTGTAGGGTGGGCGCTTGCAGTCAGAAACAGACGTGCTTTATATGGTAACGTTTCTCTCTTCCGTATTTTTCTTTCACCAACTTCGTAGCCAGTCTCTATAACTGTTCTAACCAAATCCAAAAATATCACAAATTTGAGTAAGAGAATGAGTAGAGTTTTTGGTAATTTACTGTCCATATCAAGTGATCTAAACTTGGTGTATTTTTTGGTGACATGCAAGCACATGTGCTTTCACATCATTAAAGCTTATTTACTTATTTGGGTTTTCTGTGTTGCTAAGGCGTCGGTGCAATATAATTGGCTTGTTTTTGTTTCTTTGCTATGTTTTGCACTGTTAGAAAATTCATGGTAATGTTAGTACAGGTGTTAAAGCACCAACTGCTTATAGAAGATCTACGTAAGGAAAATGAGAAGCTTCATCAGATATTAGTAGAAGAGCTCAAACTTCCTCCCAACAAGCTGCAAACGAGCTTCTCAAGGAGTACATCTCCATGTGTCAACTGTCTTGAGTGCCGTAGAAGACAAAGACGGAGATAGCCAGAGATAGAAACAATGCGTAAAGGGTAAAACTCGCACCTTCTCTAGGAACTTGGAACACATCAAATGAACCGGAAAAAAAAAACAACACACACTTTTACCACTGCAAGTGGTGTTGTGGGATTTGATGGTTTGAGCGATAACATTACGCTTGGACGAGTAGCCTTTTAGATTGACTCTTTTTTTCTTCCAACTCCGCGTGTGACCTGACATGACTTCCATTGGCGAGCTAAACACGTTTGAGAGTATATTGACTTTATGATGCGGTGAAAGTTGAATCCAAGGTCTAAGTATGTCCTAATATCGTATTAAGTTGTAAGTTATTATCTCATCTTAAATCTTAGTTGTTGCTTGTAAGAGGAAAACCATCGATGAATGGTATTCTATTTATTATCATGAACAAAATTGTTCAGGTCTTTGGACCCTTTGTTTAGTTGTTTAGGTTCAACATTCCTATGATTTGGCTTCTTTTCTATTATTTTTTTTTCGTCTTAGCGCACTCAAAAGCTAGTATGCATTTGACAGTTCATCTTTTAAGTTGGGATTTTTTTTTTTTTTAAATATATACGTTTTGACCTAAAATAAGCGAGAAGATGTAAGTGGGTTGAATATAGCTTTTTCCTACTTTGAGAACAACTATAGATTTTTATTTTTTCAGCTTAAATCTGCAACCAAACATGTTAACCTGAGTTCAGCTTTCTCTCCGGATGAAATTTTTCGCACTTGTACCAAATTAGGTCCCATATAATGTGGAAGAGGAAGAGATGAAAGAGGAGATAACTCTGGGGAAAGTTAAGTCCGCGTCACTTTACTCTTTTTGCAGATGGGTATAATGCTCTATGAGAAACTCACAAGTAGCTTATCTCAAACATTGGATAGAAAAAAGCAAAAGTGATTAGAAGGGAATTGATAATTCTTTGCAGTTCCTATCTGTGGGAATCCGATGCTTTTCCTGATAGGATAATAGCCTTTTATGGGCATCTGTAATATTTCGCGAGAAAGACGAGGTGACAAGCAATGAGCGAGCCGGGTACGCACTGACTATGCGTGCACCGACACTATTTATTTACTAATAGGGATACACTATTTATTTACTATTAGGCATCCTGCACAAATTCTGAGCTCATAAGTTTTAGCCAAACAAGCGCGATTGGGTAGGAGTATAAGTTTTCGGTATCAGTTTTTTTAGCTTTTAAATTGAGTAATTTTTTTTCACAAATAAAATTAGATGATTTAATCTTCATTTATCTAGCTTTCCCCAAGTATGAAAAATTTTAAATTTTTATCCTCAAAACCCACAAGAGAAGTAAACCTTAATCATAAAAAGGAATGCACTAAGTTATCATGTCGCGGAACAGAAGCAGAAAAATGAGAGCGTCAATTTTGGAACAAACGTGAAAACGAGAGCAAGAAATAAAAAACAAAACCATCACCTATGCATTAATGATTTGGTGAGGTAGATAACGCACACCTTATATCATCCACATAACCCACAAGGGAATAAAACCTTAATTCGATACTGTATTGCACACCCATATATCATCTACACACTCACAAAACACACACACCTGTACACACATTGACTAAGGGGCATGTCACATGCGCACATCACTATCTTGCTTTATGTAACTTTGTCTTAAGGTGCTGCCCCACCATCAAATGCTTTCCTCATGCCATCACCACTTTGCAAAAGACTCATCTACCACTCCAGAACGAGTATCACATCGAGGTGCAGTTCTACACCACAGAAATAAAATTTAACATATAAATAATTATAAAACTATCTATGAAATTTTTTGTTGTGAAATTTTATTTTTGTGTCTGTAAAATATTGTCTGGCTTTTACAATTTTTCTCTAGTGTTGGCTCTCAACCCCACCACTTTAATAGCCCCATTGCTCCTATAGTCATTTCTCAACTACCCCTCCAAGGGACCAACTCTCATATCTACCATTATGATTTGATATTAGCTTATGTCTTGCCATTTCTAAGCGCAAATTTCTCTATTTTTTAGTTAAAATGTAATTCCTCCGTCCACAAATATTAGTCATGTTGGACTCGGCGTACAGTTTAGAAAATGTCAAAAGTTAGTCCTAAATTACATCTTTTTAATATGAAATACCAAATTTACCCTGAAAAATAAGTTATTATTTGTTCTTAGTCAGTACAAGGGCCATAAATGGTAATATATTAAGTTTTAGTTTTTCCATTTCAAAATAGAAGGGTGACAATTACTCTCGTTGCCCCAAAAACACAAAGTGAACTATCATTTATGTACTGAGGGAGTAATTTACATCTAACTTCGTAACTTTTAAGTTGATTTTTTTTAAGTACAAAAACAAAGGCTATAAATTTAAGTTGGATGGGACAAAGGGGGCTCTAATAATAAGCTCTATTTCTTGGTTATAGTATATTTTCGATTTATTGAATTACTTGACAATGCAGGAATAAGCATAGCGCTACAAGCAATCGAGTGGCTCCAAAACCTATTGGATCTGATAATTGGAACAAATTACTGGAGCGCCTTGTTTCCAAAAGTTACCGTGACCCGATTGATACAATTTTTTTACAAACTATTTTACATATGTAATGGCATTTTGCTTTATATATATATATATATATTCACTTCGTTGTTTTTGGCTCATGGTGTTACCTACCCATTCCATCCCATACCAACCACGTAACATTATTGCTTCAGCTTTTTCTGATGCTTCAAGCTAGGAAGTCAGAATAGCTAGACTTTTCTTAATCAATTCTGCATATATATTGTAAAAGCATATTATTAGTAATCAATGAAAAGCTAATATCATTGATCTCTCTTGAGGTAAAGAGAAATAAATTATGACAAGTCTTCACTTGACTTATAATATTAATTCATGAATGTATAAAAGGCTATTCTTTTTAGCTTGAGCCTAAATATTAAATAAGAAAAAGAAAAACAATTCAAAGCTCCATCATCATAGATCACAAATCGGAAACAAAAACACAAAATCAATAGCAAGTGTTCCTTGACCTACAGCCAAAATGCTTGGCTTGAAAGACTTGTTACAAATTATCAGTGACAGACCCGAGATTTACGAGATTTACATGTACAGGCCAAGTCTAGTAATTTTATACGGGATATCATTTTTTCGTTCCCAATAGTGCGCGTTAAAGGGTATTATTAAAAAATTTTGAACTTTATTTGTAAACACTATAGAAATTTCGGATGTCGAATGGGTCATGGCTTCCCCGCCCTATACGTTCCGCCAATGTGTGTATCGTCGGATAAATCTCTCCTAGGGCTATAAGGTCCAAAACAACGAATCATTTCCAAAAATCAACAAGCAAATAGAAAAATAAAATTTAGAAGTGAATTGAACATGAAGACAAATGAAAAAGAATTACCGCACAAGTGAATATCTTAGGCTATAGATCACAAAATAGAAACAAACCCAAAAAAAAAAAAAACATAATAATATTACAATAACTCAATGTTCCTTATTCAGCTACAGTCAAAATGCTTAACCTCAAAGATCTGTGATACCAAATAATCAAATCTCCACAGGGGCCTCAAATCATAATCTGAATAAAAACATCATAAGCACATGAAAACATAAAGACAATGGAAAAAAACAAAGAAGGAAGAATGCACAAGTAAAATCTCATAAAATCTACAACAAAACAAGAATGAATTGTAAGAGTAATGATACAGGTAGCAAGAATCATGTGCAGAAACTGTACAAATCAACATCAATTTAGTTCGATCTAGTGCGATGATCTTTTTTCATGAAATTAGGATCAGAGCATAAGATCAAGTCATATAGATGTTTGTACGGTTTCTGTACATAATTTTCAGTACCTGCATCATTTTCCATTCTAGAATCAAAGACCACTTAACTAAGCAAGAAGGGCCACCCCTCCTAGCAAAGCTACAATGACCATGCTGCAACCAGTGATGGAGGCCCCAGAGGGGGGCGGTGCTGACTTGGCAGGTGGTGTAGCAATGGAGGGCGAATGGGCCGGAGGCGAAGCGGTCGCGGGCGGAGGGGAGGACGCAGGAGGGGTGGAGGGCGTAAGGGCTATGCCAGGTGGCGGGGGGGGTGAAGTCATTGGGGTCAATGCAGGAGCCGTTGGTGTGGGCGGTGCGGCCGTTGGGGTTGGGAAAGTGCTTGGTGGCGGTGAAATGGAGGGCGGCATTGAAAAGGTGGGTGGCTGGGAAATGGTCTTTGGCGATGGCACGGTGGTGGGCGCTGAGGCAGGGGACTGAGCCAGGGATAGGGACACAAGGGCTAGTAGTGTAGTTAGCATGAGCATGGCCTTTTGGATAGCCATAGCTCTTTGTGGGTATTGGAAAGGAGGGTAAGTGGTTATGAGAGGGTTTGTGGGAGTAGGAGAATTTTGTGGGTGAAGTTTCATTTATAGAGGAATTGGAAGAATAGCTTGAATAATATATTAGAGTTAATTATATTAATGGTTCCCATAGTTTCAATGCAAATACCAATATCCCAAATTTTCTAACAAGTGACACATATAAAGATTTTAGATGACGAAAGTCGTATTTGGTGACCAATGTGTGGTTTGTTTGGGGGTACAACAGTCTTCTTAAGATCATTTATATTCTCGGTTTGCTATTTTAAATACTTTAGGATTTTTTTGTTAGAAGATTGACTCAAAATACGAGTGGAAACGGAGTTTTGTACTTGCTTACCTTGTGTATTAGGGTTTTAAGATAAGTCTCTTACATATTGTGAGGCTAAAAAAATATTGCAGAGAGTTTACGTAGAGCGTTCTTAAAGGAAAAATTTTAGATAGATTTTGACCGGTTAAATTCAAGATGTGTTTTCAGTGGAAAAGTCTCGGGACGAATTTAGCAACTATTCTAGGTCGTGGGAGATGAATTTCTACTCTAATCTTGATCTAGTTATGTTGGAACTTGGGGAATAAATGATTTCGTTTTCTCAAAATAATCATTGGTGTGCTTTCCTTGTTGGTTTTGATTTGATCTTGCCTTCTTTATTGTTTCAAGATTTGCGTGATTCGTTCCGCGAGCAAGGTGTTTGTTCTGCCATTCCTACGGTGTTGAAATATGTTACTTTTTCGTAAAATTTGCAGATTAAATTGGTCACTTTTCCCAAATACGAGGACCGTTGGAGAGAGTAAGAAAAACACTAGTTGAAACTATGAGGACTGTTAGTGCAAATCACCCGGGATTAATAATGTGTGTGAAGACTTCAATTGGTGTTGAAATTCCATGATATAAAAAGCATACGTGACCACATGTAATGTGACGAGAGAGTGGAATAATAATGGGTAAGCACTAATATCATTTTAAGGTTTTCGAAAAAAGCTAGCTTTAATTTATGGCTGGCATACTAATCATTAAGCACCCTTTTGAGAGGGGAGTGCAATTTTATATGTATTTGTATGTATATGTAAAAGAAAAATATTGATATATGTAAAAAAAACTAATATTATAATAAAAATTTATTCCATTTCATAAGTGTCAATGCATTTATAATAGTATTTATGAAATTTCTTATATACAAATATATATAAAATATTGCTGTTGTACGAAATTCTGTAAAGAAGGACAAGTGAAACACGAAACAAAATGTACTACTATTAGTTTTGAGCAATTATCAAAAGCAACCCCTAAGGTTTGATCGTTTATCAATTTAGTCCTAAAGTTTCAATACAACAAGACCATTTTGCCAAGTTTTGAATGAAATTCACATTAAGATAAAATGCACTTCATAGAATTAACGTTACAAATTAGTTTGATTAACTCATAAATCAAATTCTATATTTTGACATTTGAAATAATCTAACATTTGAAATAACTTTCCTTTAAATAAAATTCAACAAGCAAATCGAAAAATAAAATTCAGAAGTGAATTGAACATGAAGACAAATGAAAAATAATTAACGCACAAGTAAATATCTTAGGCTATAGATCAAAAAATAGAAAAAAAAAACATAATAGTATTACAATAACTCAATCATCGCAAGAATTCCTTATTCAGCTATAGTCAAAATGCTTAACCTCAAAGATCTGTGATACCAAATAATTAAATCTCCACAGGGGCATAAAATTATAATCTGAATAAAAACATCATAAGCAAATGAAAACACAAAGACAATGAAAAAAATAAAAATAAAATAATAATAATAATAATAATAATAATAATAATAATAATAATAATAATAATAATAATAAAAGAGAATGCACGAGTAAAATCTCTTAAAATCCACAACAAAACAAGAATGAATTGTAAGAGTAATGATACAGGTAGTTTGGGATTAGTTTTTGCCGTTTGTTTCTATGTTTTTTTTAATTTATACCATGAAGTGTTTGGTAAATTATATTTCTATTTTTTAACAGTACTTTTAAAAATAATATTAGGGATACTTTGAAAAACTGCTTCTGCTTTTTTGTTTCATTAATTAACATAATAACCCTAATCATTTTCATTACATTCTCAATACATACTTACTTTTGTCTTTTTACAATAAAAAATATTATTTTACCAAATACTACATTAGTTATCAAAATAATTTTTACAATTTATTTACAAAATATTAGAATTATATCCATTTTCATGACTTTCAAAAATAGTTTTAAATTATAAATTTTAAAAATCACTGGCATTCCCAAATTGGCCTAATCATTAAGTAGCAATTTGAGAAATTCTATAAAAATGACAAGTGAAACACAAAACAAAATGTACTACTATTAGTTTAGAGCAATTATCAAAAGCAACCCCCATGGTTTGACCGTTTATCAATTAGTACAAGAGTTTCAAGTTTTGTCGTTTTGGTCCCCCGGGTTTCAATAAGTCATCAAAAGACCTTTTGCCACTTTTGGGACCATTTTCCCTCGTCTTTCAAGAGTACTTTTAAGATAAAATGCACTCCATAGAATTAATGTTACAAATTAGTTTGATTAACTCATAAATCATATTCTATATTTTGACGTTTGAAATAATCTAACACTTTAAATAACTTTCCTTTAAATAAAATATTATTTAGCAAATTAAATTATGTTTTTTCAGATGAAATATTTTAGTATTTTCAACACCTAGCCATAATTTATTAGATAATCATTTTAGATTTAAGTTTTTCTTTATTCATTTTTTTCATATTAAAAGGTTTAGTTTTTTTTTTTAATTTTACGTTCTTCAAAAAATAGATGGATTAACAAAGAAAAAACAACAAAGTAAACTGGTTATTTATTTTTTCATCAAACATTTCACTCTCCTAATAAATATTTACTAAGTGATTAATAAATGTATTTCCTAATATTACCAATGCATATATTAATAAAATAATAGTAATATTTTACGTACATACAAATGACTACAAAATATTAAAATACTCCAACATACAAAGAAAGAATTATATAATTGATACCTTTGTATTATTAAATTACTAAAATGCAGAAAAGTAAAATTTCAAAATTAATATTTTTAAAATATAAAATTACTCAAATATGTAAAAATAATTTTTAATAATGATATCTGTTAAATAGTTAACATCTATTGGAGCATCAATTTTATAAAATAATTTGTCTTGATAAAGTATATCCAGTGGCGACTCTAGGAATTTTTTTCAATGGTGTTAATAAAAAAATTAAATATCATATATTTTACAGAAATTATGGGTTCAAAAGAGTTGGACTTATAATTATGTGTTCAAAGTTGTATGTTAGTAGGTTTAATTACTAATTTTTTTCCTAAAATCTAATATTTATATATAATAAAAAAAATCAGTTAGGGAATTCGGGTGACACCCCTAGCCAAGTCTTGGAGCCGCCCCTGGTATCCTAAGGGTAAAATGGTTCAAAAAGTGGCGAAATGATCTTGTTGATGGCTTATTGAAACCTCAAGGATAGAATCGAGAAAAATGAAAACTTTGGGCTAAATTGATAAAAGGTTAAACCTTAGTTGTATTTTTGGTAATTTCCCATTAGTTTATTACCAAACATTCCTTTTAACATTTTTTTGAAATTTTATTTTCCTCATTTACAACCTAACATTCCTCTAACACGAACCTACATTTTCTTGTATAAGTTAGATTTTCCTCTTTTTAAAGCAAAATCAGTTACAACTGGTCATAGGCCAGTCGCGATTATGTGAAATTTTTGGCTATCAACCAAAAAACAAAACAAAACAAAACAAAAAAAGAAAAAAAAAAGAAGAAGAGATTTTAATGTGTTGAGGATAAAAAGAAGCCAAAATATGTGCGAACTAGACATCATTCTCACCATCATCCAACCATTAAAATTCGATAAAATGAAGCAAAATAAAAAAAATATATTGAATTTTTAACCTCAGGTCATTTATGTTATCCGTTCTCATCAAAGTCAACTTGCAACTTTGGGCTTGTTTGGTTGGGGATTTTATGTTGATCTTATTTGCTTATTATGCTTATAAGTTGGGTGATGTTTGTTTAACTAGCTTAAAAGGTAGGTTATTAGTTTATTTGGGCAAATAAGCTTCAAGTTTTAAGTTACAAAATATTAGGCTTTATAGCTTATTTTTATCATAGTCGTAAGATTTTCGGACCTTAGTGTTACCAGGTTGATTTTTCTTTATTTTAATTAATGAAATTGAAAAATATTTCCCAAATAATTTTTTTATTATTATTTAAATAATTTTATCTAGCTTATTTGACAATCAACCAAATATGACAATACAGCTTAAAAGCACTAAATTTATTTGCTTATCTCAAATAAGTCAACTTATTAATTTATAAGCTGCAACCAAATTAACACTTAAACATGGCAATAAAATTGAGGAAGATAGATTTCAATTGCTTTAGTTTAGAAGGTAGTAAAGCAAAAGGAGAGCAAACTTTTATTGTGCTAAAGCACAATCTGTGCTATTAAAAAGGGAATGGTATTCTCCACATATACATAAAAAGAATATGAATTTATTTTCCAAAAATCATGTGACAACTCTACTTTTGTAATTATCAATGAAGGTTTGTTTGGTTACAATTTTTTAGCAAATAAATTAGTTTATTTTCCACCAAAAAAGAATTAGATGGCCAAAATAATAAATAAATTCAGCTTAAAAGTTAAATAGTTAAACGTTATCTAACTTGTAAGTAAAAAATTGATAATATAGAACTTATAAGCTACAATTAAATTAAATAAGCTCGAAGAAATTCCTCTTAAAATCAATGGAACACAATGTACAACATAATTCATCTCTGCACAAATTACCCATTCTATAGTGCTCTAATCACCAAAAAACAATCCCAACCGTTCCCTAAGAAAATGGAGAGGTGGAATAAAGCTATAATTAAAAAATATATATATATAATAAGAAAAAAGATTGAGCTACTTGCGAATCTTACCCGTTGATGGCTTTTAGAATTTATTTACTCTTTTGAATTTGCACATTTAATCTATTGAAATATATTTTGAGACGGAATTTCATACATATTTATATACAATAATTTTTTATATATAATTATACATTTGATAATATACAAGAGAGAAAATATTGATACATAAAAAAGGTAAATCAATATTATAACAAAATATTGCTCTCTACCTTATGCCTGAACAACTAGATGGTAATATATAAAAAAACTCACACATAAAAATATATATAAAATCTCAATACAGATACTTTTATAAACGATACCAATAATGTTTTGGAATAGACATTTTGAACTTGACTTTTAGAATTGACTTTAATTAAAAAAAGTCATGATACATTAATGGTGCGTCACATAAAAGCACCAACAGCCTAATAAGCCGGCACGTTATTCTAAAATATAATTAGAGTAAATTTCAATTTACTCCCCCCACCTATCTCCAAATTTCAAATTACTCCCTCATCTATCATATATTACATTTATTTTTTTTACTATAATATCAAAATTGTCAATTCCCTAATGAATTGTCAATAATACATTTTTTATTAAATAAACTCTAGCTCATTCCTGGTTTCTCTCTTCCTTGCCCCCCTCCCCCCCTCTCTCTATATATTCTTCCTCCTTCATTTTTAATTACAAGATAAATAAAATTTCATATACATTTCTAAAATTTGCACAATTCAATTTAGTTGTGAGTTGAATTAAAAAAATATAATATAAGTTTATGAACAAAATTATTAAGAAATTTAGAAAATATTGTTTACAAAAATTAGGATGGAATTGGGTAAAATATAATATAAATTTTAATAAAATAACAAAAAACCTTATTAACTTTTATACAGTGTTTTACCAAATTTCATCCCTATCTATGTAAACAAAATTTTTCTAAATTTCTTATCAATTTTGTTCTTATATTTGGTGTTATAATTCTTTAAACAAATCGCAGTTGATTTAAATATTGCAAGTTTTTGATACGTATATTTAAGCTAATTTATTTGTTAATTAGAATAAAAAAATAAATAATGGAGAATATACATAGAAAGAGAATGTAATCTCATCGGAATTAGATGCAATTTATTTAATCAAATGACATTATTAGTAATTCACTAGGAAAAATAATAATTTTGGCATTACAGTAAAAGAGATGGTGTAAAGCGAAACATATGGCAGATGAGAAGGGTGTTTTGAAATTAGATGGTAGATGATGGGGGTAAATTAAAATTTACCCATATAATTATAATCACGTATAATTAATATTTCAGGTCTTTGGTTCAATCCGGAACATTAAATAAAAATATAAAGATCTAGACTATAATGGCAAAGGCACTCACAAAAATTAAATAGTAAAATTTTTAATTTGGCCTTTTAATTTTTTTCCCCCAAGTATTAAGATTGGAACTGCACTTGTTGCCCTTTGCAAAAGGCGGCCAATTTATTTTTATTTTTAATTTTAATTTTATTTTTGTTTAAAATATATGATTTCCAGCAACTTGCACCGTCCGACAAGTCTACAGGGTCTATTGTCTCGCATCGACGATAATTCCCAATATGGACCAGGGTTCAGCTTAGCAAACTAAGGGAGTGTCCCTAAGTGCAACACATGTGAATCGAATTCTCCACCTCATGCCTGAAGTTATAAGTACTGGTCATTCGACCACTAGGCCGATCCCTGGGCTAATTTTATGTAATAATTATATACTAAAATAATGCATTGCTTTCTTTAGCGATTCTCTCTCTCTAAGCTCGTGAATGCAACTTATTTAATCACGGGACTCAAAATTGTTGAGAAAAATAGCCTGGTTAACTAAGGACAAAAAAATAAATGTTGAGACTATGGTTATTGGCTTTAAAAATGGGACTTGGTAAGGTACTGTAACGAAAAACATGAAGATCGTAAGGCGAAACGAGAAAAAACGATTTTATCAATAATTCAATAATTAATAATATTATTGATGAAAATTAGTAAATTACGGTAAGAATATATGTAATTGCATAGGTATATAGTTATTTATGTCTAAATCAAATATTTTTAATAGATTAATGTTACAGCCAATTAAAAATTCTATTTGATTCTTTTTTATTGATGTTGCAAAAAATATCTTTATTTTAGTTATTAATATAATACAATTAAAAATCAATCACATACAAATTTTTTTTTATTTTATGAATGGATAAAAGAATCCGATGAATTTTTTGGACATGACTACGATTTCTGTAATGCAAATGAATTACATCACTTTCCGAGAAAGTTAATTAAGATTGAGACGGACCGAGACAGCCTAGGGAGGTGTTGAATAATTTTAGTCCAGCGCATTAAGACCGTTATTTATCAAATCAATGGTTGTAATTAAATAAATATTTTTTGCTAAATATTTTTTAAAAAAATTATATATTTAATTTCAACCATTAATTTAAAAATTAACGGCTAGACAATATGTCACAATCCGATTGAGACACATCCATCCAAATTGGGAATGTACTACCTTCCCTGAGACAACAAAACCATTAATCTACTAAAAATGCACCACCAAACAAAAAAGTACTCCTAAAAACATTTAAAAAAAAAAAAAAAAAAAAAGAAGCTAACACAGCTTCTAGATGACTCTAAATGAAGTAAAAGACATAATATTTCTGTCTTGGGTTGATTCCTTGATAAACTAGGGAAGTAATTTTGTGCCCATAATTATCTTACGATCTTCGTTTTATATTGAGTGTTACTTAAAAATATATATATATATACGTGTCATATTAAGTGTCAGAAAACAATTAACTTTTTCAACGTTTACCCCGTATTAATCATTTTTTTATGCAAATGAAACTATTTATCAGCTTAATCTTAAATAACACTTAATATTAAAAGGAGGGATGGCTTAGGTATTTAGATATGTGCATTAGTTTCTATTTTATTATATAATTATATGAATATTTAAACAATTTTTATACATATTTTGTTATTTTCGCAGTGCAGTAATTTTTTATTAAACTGGCAATTAATAATAATATAAATAAATTACAACGAAAAAAAATTAGAAAACTTATTTGTCAAATTTTCCGTCAACCGTTTGAGTTTATTAATGGCTCGTTGGAAATAACTTAAAAAGGACTTTTCAAAGAATCCAAAATCATCAAATTCCAGTTAGTAGACTCCACTAGTTTCATTTTATGGCTTAAAGTTGGAAAAAAAAAATAAGTCCAATAATTATAATATTTTTTTAAAAATTTCAACATATTTTTCTGTTCGTGTACGGTTATCCTTGCAAGAAAATTTATTAGGGACAGTCGCAGGGATTAGAAAAGCAAAACAATGCATTAATTCAACAAAACCCCAACCATGTGCGAACAAATCGGTAACTTTACATCCTGTGAACACGTTGGCTTGTTTGGTTATAACTTATATATTTTAACTTTTTAGCTCATTTGTTTATAAGCTGAATAGCATTTAGTTAATCAATTTGTAATTTGAGCTTATTTCATATTTTAGCCGAAATAAATTGAAATCGTTAAGCTTGATACATCTATTTTTTTTGGGTAAAAAATAAACTTGTTTATTTGCTTAAAACTTGTAATCAAACGATGCATAATGTATACAAGGTGGACAAATCAATGATTGAGATCCCAATAGCGACAGTATTTACTATTGGTCATATACGTATATATAAACAGTTGCGGTACATATCACGCTTTTTTTTTATTCAATTACAAGCTCTTCACTTTAAGAATTTGCACCATCGAAAGTTATCTAAATTTCAGATCCTAAACATATATAAATCCCGGTTCAAACAACATTTCCACGACTCGTTTAATTATCCCATTTGAGATCCTAAACATATATAAAGTCCGATTCAAACAATATTCTCACGACACGTTTAATTATCTGATGACCACATAATAATATTTGGAGGTAGGCTATCTTTCAAATTGGATTACTAATACATCTTCGATTTATCTGATACTGTTTAGGTCATGTTTTCATTTATAGAATCCCATTTCTTAACTTCTTATTTCTAATCTAAATAAAATATATAATACTCTCATCCATAGACACTTGAATATAAGGCATGTTAGGCTTGGATTTGCTAAGTTATACATGACTTCTATTCTATATTAAAAGTGAATACTTTTGGGACGATTAGTTGTGAAGCCCCAATTTGCCCCTACTTAACCACCTCTATAACAATAAATTCTAAGGGTAGTTATGTAATAAGTTATCAATGCCGCCCTTTATGTCAATTGCAGTTTAAAATAAATAGTTATATCCCTAATGCATGAACTCCTAAAACTGTCATACGATAAATTATCACCCAAAGGAAAATTGTGTATGTTGTTGGTGATTATTTTGACCATTTTTTACATTTAAATTGTGTATGTCGTTGATGATTTCAACACATTTGTATGTTTCATATTTATATGTCATCATTTCAGTTTACCTTTAATTTTGTTAATTTGTATGAAGAGGTGCACGTATAGCGTGTACGTCGTTCGCTAGTCTACTAAAAGCTAGAACGGTTAATAAACGCAACTTTCATTGTTTTTATATTATTCTCCAACTCAAACTAGACACTATAAGAAACAAAAATTTGCCAACACCGTTGCACCATCTTAGCCAATCGAAAAGGATGTACAAGTGATAGTTGTTGAAAATCAATCATGTATCATCGCTTTCTGTCCTCAAAACTTTGAAGTACGATAACGTTTTATCCAATTGTCTGTTTGAGGTGCGTAATGTATGCATTTGATGTATTTTTTCGAGATCTACAAAAGATTTTATTTTCAAAAACCATTGTTTATTGCACTAAACTCAACTTTAAGGCTCTGTTTGGTACAATAATTTCTCGTGGAAAAATGTAACGGAAAAAAAAATCTCTTTAAAAAAAATCATGGATTTAAGTACAATATTTTCTTTTTCAGTCGCTTTTTTTCAATAAATTCTTACAAAATTAAAAATTTTCGGCATTTAGTTATATTCAGAGAAAGTGCATATTTTTGCAAGTTGGGTCCCATTGGTCATATTTTTTGCAAATTAGCCAATGTGTCACTGACATGATCCACCCTGGAGGGCTTGGCTTTATGCCAACATACAACAAATCAAAGGATAAATTACATTTTTCCGCCTTGAGGTTTCTAAATATTTCCGAAAACCCCTAATGTTTCCAAAATCACACTCTCCCCCATTACAATATAAGTTTGACTTACTACCCCTCTCTTTCTTACCTTATTTTTTTCGGCTAACAGGTGGTAAATTTTAAAAAATCATCAAATTTCTGGGAAATAGTTTATATATATATCTAATGTACAATCTATATTTAAAAAAATTAAAAATTAAAGGGGAAATTTGGTAATTTTTTGGATCATTTATGGCATTTAAGTTGAAATTCAATTTCAAGGGCCAAGTGAAATGAACAGATAAATCTCATTGTGTAGTTTCATAACCCAATGGGGATAGTCGGAAATTATCAGAAACCTCATGGGGGCAAAGTGTAATTTATCCTAAAACAATATGTTTAAACAGGCAAAAAATCAAATCTTGGCGGGCTGGGCCGTCCTGGAGAAGGGGCTAACCAGAAACCTGTTAGCGGGCCTTCGGTTGGGCCCATTTTTTTAGTTGTTAAGCAGTAAAAATATTTTTAAGGAAGTCCAAATTCAACAAAAAATAAAAAAAAATGAAAGTCGTAAGAATTTGAATTGTCATTAAGAAATATGAGATTATTTGCAACTTTTCTTTTTTATTAGTTATTTCAATAAAAGTTTGAAGAAGTTTGAATAAAGATTTTAGCAATAACATGTTATGGATAATCTATTGTCAGCAAAATGTGTAAATTTTTTCACAAGACTCACTTTTACATGACAGTTTATTGTTGACATTATTTTCCAATTTTTAAGGATATAAAGAGTTAAATAATAACATAAAAAAATTGCAATATATTTGGACTAACGTGAAGAAGTGAAGTCATTTGGCTATTTGCATCACAAATAACAATTAAAATAATTTTAAAAGATATATTTTTTCAGAAAAAAATAAAGAACTTTAATTACCATTGAACAAGTCCATCCCAACTAAGCTAACACCTATGGTCTATCTATTATTTGCATAATTACACTAAAAAATCACATTCCTACTTTTTAAATTGTCGCCATTAGGCGGATCATCGTCGTCCGATTGCGTCTTATAACCATACTCAAAATCACTCATTGATTAAAATTTCGACGCATTAACTTCTTGTTTACGCTCTTAAATAGGTCTCCGTTACAAATCATGGCGTCCCCTACAGAATTGTTGCAGTGCAGGCTTATTGCTCGTCTTTTCTTATATAACTGGAAAAGCGACTTCTTGAGACTTCCACCACTAGAGGATGTCAAAATCGTCTTCTACGATTGTTCTTCAATTTCGTTCTCGTTTTGTAATAAAATTGATTTTCAGTGTTACTTTTCCGTATATGTGTTAATTGTAGGCTTTGCCCTCAATGATGCAAGTACGGATTCACAACCTGCGAATCTTGCTTCCATAAATTAAGTTTAAAAACTAAATCGAATTTCTTAAATCCATATCTAGAATAAGAAATTATAGCAACTTCAGACATAAAAAGAAAACGGATTCAATGCTAATAGAAATTGTCTTTATTTTTTTCAACAGCCGATTTATGCATAATTTTGTATCTATCATGTTGCTTGTATAAACTGAATATTATTACCCTAATTGATGTGTGCAAGATTAAAAGCAAAAATACAAACTCGACAAAATAAGAAATTATCAGATTTTGAAAACTTTAAGAAAATCGTGTTCTAACGGACCATTTGATCGATCATCAGACAAAGATACATATGTTATGAAGTTACTGAAAATTGTAGTAACGATTGTTGTTTATTTATAAGGCGAGTGTCACATTTTGATATAAGTTGTCCATTATTTATCTTGGCATGTTGCACGCCCATAACTAATCCGTGCACCTATTTAAAAACCATATACGTAGCGAATAACAGTTTTACTATAATTGTATCATTAATACACTCTTTTGAGAACAACATCGTACATGAAAAGGTTGTAGTAGCCAGTATACGTATCTTCCGTATATATATATATAATGCAACTCAAAAGAATTGAAGAAAATGAGTTAGGAAGAAACACAAGAATATATATAAATAATTAAATATGCTTTATAACGAGAACCAGTAGTAAAATCATTAAGCAAACCTTCTAAATAAATTGTATATGGTGCAATATATCATTCCTATATGAGCTTATACTAATTATCCTTAAACGAGGCTGTAAATCAGTCCGAAAAAAACGTTCAAAATCCTGATTATTAAAGAATTATAGGGTAACTCGTTATTTTGTATAAGTTCAACTAAACATTTGTTGGAATTCATGAGTTTC
>MKEJ01070583.1:0-24286 GCA_001753735.1 Embelia ribes | reverse complement strand
CACCATACCAGCCACCACTACTTGATTAGATCGAGCCTTTTCTGTTGCCGGCATCATCCCTACTAATTGGATCGAGTAGCCCGCTGCCCAGCTACCGATGTTGCTGCTACTTATCTCTCTCTATATATAATGCCACAGGAGCTAGGAAATTGTTGTCTATTCCTTTTCTTTAAAAAGATACAATATTACTCAACAAATCCCCATAATTTTGAAAGCATTTACTTTCAATCAGAAAATTCAAGTTTTATAGTGTTATCCACTCTACACTTTGTCTTTGGGTTATTATTTTTATAAAAAGAAGGAAGATGAATGAAAAAAAAAAAGAAAGAGAAAATAAAAAGTAAGAAAATTTTAGGAAATTGTTTGTCATGGGTTCTTTCCGCGACTTATTATTTATCTGCTACTTGATTGGTCCTCTTTTCAGTAAATTAGTTATATGGGAATATTGATTACTCGAATGGCTATTGATAAAATGAATATAGTTGCTTGGCCTATTACTGTTGCTGCTTATTTTGATGGAATAATATCTCTTAGCCTAATTTCTCCTTCTTGTTGGATTATAGATAGAGGTGAATCATAACAAATGTAATGTTGCCCTCTTATGACTGTGGATACTTTACTAATGTGAAAAGTTCTAAGACTTGGAATGTTGCTATGGATACCTCTGCTCCAGTTCGAGCCATTGGCTCATTTACTATTTCTCCATCTCTTATTCTTTTAATGCCATTTACATGCTAGACCTTAAATATAACTTTCTTTTTTAGAGTATGCTTTCCAAATATGTGAATTTGATTATCATTTTTACTTCCACTTCTTGAATTTTTCAGGATGCTATAACATGAATGGAGATAAGGTTGGTGCGCGACACAATGACCTCTACATTCTTTCCTGCCGAAGAGCCAATTCTTCAAAAGTTTCCATCATTTATGAGTTATGACACCTAAGGATGGGTCATCCTTCTAAGTTTAACATTCTTCATTTCATTTATTTATCTTCTAGTAACCCTCTATGTGATGCTTGCTAGAATGAAAAGCACACTGGGCTAGATTTTCATTATTTGTCAATAATGAGTATTGTTCATTTTAACTGTATTTTTATTAATATTTGGTAAGGATATACTTTTGCTTTGTCTAATGGATTGCATTATTTTTAGATTAGTATGGATGGGCATTCTAGTTTGACTTGGGCGTTCTTAATGAAATATAAATATGATATGTTAGAACACTTAAAGAACTATTTTACCATGGTTAAAAAACAATTTAATAGTGTCATAAGTCCTATGCAAACTGATAATGGGCAAGAGTTCAAATATTCAAAATATCAGCTTTTTTATTCTCAAGGTGTTTTATATGAATCCACTTGTAATGACACCACACAACTATCATGCTCCGGATCCCGATCGACTCGACATGTGATCTATATACAATACATCATCATAACTAGTGACAAAAATCTTATTATTTACATATTTTTAAAGTAATACATTAATAGATTATCAGGAAATTCATCAAGGAAAAGTGTACTACAAATACTGAAGTTCATTACTCTACTTTACATCATCCTAAGATGTCAAAAGGAAAATAAACACAATGGTGGCCAACAAGGCCTTGACTCTTCACAAATACTGAAGATCATTAGTCTACTTTACAACTTCAAAATTTGTAACCATTTCTTACGAATTTAACATAGGGATCTCGAAGGAGCAAAGGGAATCTTATCTCAAAATGGAAACTTTAGCTCGAGAAACACAAATACACCAGCTCATAAAGGCTAGCTTAGGCTCGAGAGTTACAAATTTTGGCAAAACTTTGTCAATATCATATTATTCCCTCCCAATCTTTCTCTTTTATCTCTAAAATAACAAAGGAATGTAATGAGAATAATATGAGAATGTTTCTGGGTATTTGCAGTGGTAACAAAACATGGGTTATTCAATTTGTTGGTTGTTCACATGTGGTTCAATACTTAATAACTTTTCTCATTGAACACGAATCAGTCGACTATTTTTCTTAATCAGTCGACTAATCATAACAGTTGACCAATAGGATTAAAATGCCAACTAATTTGTTCTTTTTTCTTAAGGATAGACTATTTTGGGCATTACAATTCTCCATACGTAATTGGAACTTCGTCCATGAAGTTCAAGGTAGCCATTGTTCTTAGGTTGGGTTACTACTTAAAGTCCTATTCCATATCATGTTCCATATGAGCTCATGTTTCACCATTGTTATTTGAGTCTTTCGTTATCCACTACACGTCTCAAGTCATTGGGTGTTGCTAGTTCATCGGCTCTTGCATCTAATGATGCCCAAAACTTTCCAATCAATGTGGAAAAGTTGGTACAATACTTAGAGTTCAAAAGGGGGCATCATTCTATTAGAGCGTAATGATGGTTCGATTTTTCTAGTCGTCGTATAAGTTTTTTTATGGTCTCATAAATTATCTTACATCAGATATAAAAGACTTCTAAAGGAAGTTACCTTATTGTAAAAAGCGCTCTGCTTCCCTAGCTAAATTTATCAGGGACTTGTAATTATAGGGTTGAAGAGGGGCGATCATATCTTGAATTTGGGGCCTCAACCCATTCCGGAATCTGTCCATCTTTTTCCTTTTCATATAGATTAGCTATGGGGCTTATATGCATAAGTTTTCAAACTCCGAGTAGTACTTAAGAATAGTGCATTCGTGTTAGTGCAGGTTGATAAAGCATTGGCATCGTTCTTTGTCTATAGCCTTATTGCAGTAATGCCCTTCAAAAAGTTGTTTAAATATCTCCCAATCCCGTACTTTCTCCCAACTAATCTCATATAAAGCCATCACTATATCATTCCACCAGGTCTCTGCCTCGTTATATAGATAGCATAATGTGAACTCTAATTGGTCTAATCCATTACATACTCCAGTATATCAAAATGCAATCTCCACCAAAGCAACCCACCGAGGTGTGCTTGTCAGGTTTATATCAATACGGAAAGTTGGAAGGGGAATTTCAGTGAATCGCATTCATGCCTTAATAATCTCTTTACTTTTTGGCATCGTCCTCATTTCTTCGTCATGTTGAGCGGTGTACCACAGCTTCCATAGTTCGTGGTCGGGTTATTTCATCTCATTCAAAAACCCAAGTCCCATAAGCATTTTGTAACATTGGGCCAGGAAAAAGATTTGCATGCATTATTTCTTCATTCTCAAACTTTTCTTCCTCTTTAAATTTGTCATCAAGTTGTAGGTCATAGCTGGAGTCAATTTTTTGTTTGAACTCTTCCATTTCTTTAGGATCGTTTTCTTCCTCATCCTCCTCATTTCTGCCACTATTCGGGATTTGGTTTAGCTTATTCACCACATGGTTTTCTTCTTCCTCTTTAAAGTCATCTAAATCTAAGTCTACAAAGATTGTCTGGGGTTCCCCTACTTCATTGGGGTCACTAACTTCTTCAATATCCTTAGGATCGATTGTCTAGGAAATTGGATTATTATCAAAATTGGCCATTTGTCACAGTCTAACGGAGTCTTTTAAAGGGATACAACCGTCAATAGAGTTTTTTAATCTACAATCTTCTTATTCTTCAATGAACTGTATTATATACAAAAGTTTTGCATCTAATTGCTCATAATAACCAAATGCAAATGCTCATATTTCATACTACAATATATGTTTCGGGCATATTTTATTTCACGTCTTTACAAGCACATCAAGTCATCTGTATCAATTAGTCCATTTATTATCACCTTTATTGGGTTCCAACTCCTATTCTAAGGTAGTTGGGTATTTATATTCATATTCCATAAGTGTTTGTATTCATCTATCATTACGTCCAACCTTATCTTAGATCTCACACCACTGTTAGAAACTTAATCAACTGTCCCAGCCTATAGTAGAATGAATTTGCTCAAGAGACCCTCTACATTGGCCTAGTGAGTTGCCATCATCTCCAGTTGATCATGTCCTATGTCAAAATAAAATTCACATTAAAGTTCAAAATACAAGATATGTGCAACCTTACCTTTCAAATCCACTATTGCACAATCATCTTCGCCATATATCACTTGCCAAACTCAACTACGCTTACACTCTTCGTCACTTCTCAACTTTTAATCATCTTATGATTAGTCTCATATCTCAAGGTCTACTTACGTCATATTGTCATGTTCAAAGCTTCTGACTTTTCTTAAAACTCAACACGTCTTTTAATGTAAATGCCTCCAATGTTAACTCATCTCATTATGCTCTACCCTACTCCCACTTCACCTACTTTTTTAACTACGAATTATCCTGGATGAACTCACTACACAAGGCTAGATAGGGTTTCCATAATCTGGTTAGCTCTGATACCATCCTGTCATGCCCTAGATCCTGATCGACCTGACACGTAATCTATATGCAACACATTATCACAACTATTCACCAAAATCTAATTATTTACATGTTTTAAAAGAAAGTCATCAATAGGTTATCACAAAATTCATCTAGGAAAAATGTACTACAAATACTAAAGATTGCCAGTCTATGTTTTCAGCTTCCTAAGAGGTCAAAAAGAAAATAAATAAAACGGTGGGCGACAAGGCCTTGACTCTTCACAACTAATTATACATGTTGTCATCTTACTCCTCTCAGGAACTTATAGTTCATCTTGCTATTCCTTTGGCACATCCTCCAACTCCTCAATTTTGTGCAATGATGGCTATTCCTTTATTTGCTAGGTTTCCAAACAAGAAACTTAGCAGATTGTTAGGATATTTCCTAAGTATAGGTAGTACACTTATCGATTCAAAACAAAACTCAAGTTATAAGTAAGAAAATGACATATCATAACATCATTTGAGAAAAGCATATTTTTAAGACAGAAAACGGATTTCTTTATCTGTTTCGCCACAATTTACTGTATTGTGCCATATTTTACTCTTCACGCCATAACGCCACACCGCATCGCTTATCATATTTCCACATCATACGTCATACACCAGATCCACATACTAATTATACTTAGAATATTGGGCTTTGAATAACACATTAGGTGAAATACTTAGCACCAACCCAGGAACACGTTTGTATAGTAAGGAGTGATTGGAATGACACAAGTTAAATTGGAAAAAATATAATAAATAACGTTTTGTTTTTTTATTGAAACAATTAAAAACGAACAAGGAAAACTCTTTAAAATGACAGTCATTTTGAAATGGAAGGAGTAACATATTTTTTACGAATCAGGTTCCCTGCTGGAGAGGAAATGGACATTGATAAAGCATTGCCTAAAGGATTCTAGATAGGGTTGGCAAGAGGAGGAAAATTATTAAAGGTTGGGCACCACAATTGAAAATCCTTGGCTATTCAAGTATTGGTGGATTTGTGAGCCACCATTGATGGAGCTCTACGATTGAAAGTATAAAATTGGGTGTGCTAATCATAGCCTTGCCTCTACACCTTGACCAACCATCCAATGCAAGGCTCATAAAAGACATTGGTGTGGGTATATAGGTTAAGAGAGGTGAGGATTTAGGGATCAAAGGAGAAGAACTGGCTAAAACAATAAGAAAGGTGGTGGTTGATAAAATCAAGATTGTTTAAGAGACAAAGCAAGAGAATTTGGTGAAATCATGAGGATAAAAGAAAAGGAGGATATTGATATCGTTGTGGAAGAGTTAGAGAAACTATGCAAGAAGGCGAGCATGGGATTAATCAAATAATTAAGATTAGCCAAATAAAATAAGTTAATAATTCATTGATTAGGAGGATTGATGATACAGTGAAGATCAAGATGGTTTCAATTATTCAATGTGTTTTTTCTTTTCTAATTTTTTTGTGTTTCGGTTTGTATTGGTGGTGTCTATTTCTTTGTTTGTTATCAACCTGTGGGTTGTTTTGGATTCTTTCTTGTGGCCTGCTCTCGGGTGTGAGAGTTTTAAGGCCTATTTGTGGGCTTGCTTTGAACTTTTTATTGCATTTTCTGATTTTTTCAAATAAAAAGTTATCATTGTGAGGTTCCAATTTCAGTTTGTGTTAACTTACTCATTTTTTTTATTTATTTATTTATTTATTTATTTATTTTTGGGAGGGGGGGAAGTAATAGTTTCGTTGGAACAACACGGATGAAAGAATAATTACATATTTACAAGGGTTATGCTCCATGCCATATGTCAAGCATGAACTTCGGAAATAAAATTTGAAGGCAAAGGCAACTTGAAGCTAGAACCACACTGAAACACTCCAGCAAAAACAAAGATAAATCAGAATGAACTACTACCATAAGAAATATAAGTCTTTTATCATAATTTTCTAGCCAAATTCCAAAGAGCCAATCTCACAACTCATCGCCCTGATCTTGCTTCAAAAAGAAAATCAATCTCCATAGTAATGGTGTTCACTGTATTAAACTTCTTCTCGTATACAAACAGGTTCCAAGCCCTCAAAATGTAGTAGATCATAGGTTAGAAGGACTAATATTGCTTTAGGAGAGCTCTCTTTTATATATTGTGTGCACCACTTCATAAAGTCTTCCCAACACCTTAAAGGCCGTCGTAAGCTAAATGTGTTATTATTTCTAAAGCATGCTAGCAGAAAGCACACTTAACATCCATGCCTTTCACAAAGTGAGCAACTCTTTCCTTGGTGCTTAATCTTCCTCCACATGCCAACCAGACAAAACTATATATGGGCATAGCTTTGGTGAATGAAAGCAAGTGCCACCAATCTTTCACCAAAGTTTTCTTCCTCACTACCTCCCAAGTAGATGTAATAGTTAATGTAGAAGATCTAGTATGAAGCCACTCAATAGTATTTGGGGTAGCTTAAACAAGAATCTGAATAGTGAGAATATCATTATTCAAGGAATAATAATTCCCCATTATCCCATTAATAGGAAAACATATATCATCCAAGCCACCTATAATCCTATATGTTTCAACTCCAGCCATGACCGTAGGAATGATCTAAGAATCTGTTTAATTTATTAAGCACATCCTCATGAAGAATAAACATAGAGAACCAATAGCCATAAATAGCAAACAGGACATATTTGATTAGGAGAACCTCCCAACATAGGAGAGTTGACTCATTGCCCAAGTAGAAACCCTTGCCAAAATGTTATCAATGAGAGGTTTACAGAGTTTCCTAGTGAGCAAAGGGACACCCAAGTATCTCATTGGCAAAGTGCCTTTTGAAAGCCAAGTAACCTCATAATATCACTCTTCATACCATCACTGACCCCAGGTAAGAACACCGATCTTTTTTTGTATATTAGGAGACATACCATAAAGAGAGGAGAACATATGAATACCATTTATAATCAACTCGACTGATTTAACTTCTCCGTTGTAGAATATCATAAGATATCTACAAAACAAAGATTACTCCAAAGATATTTAAACTAACTATATGCAGCCACCCACTTTAAGATCCCTAATAATCCTTCCATTACAAATTAATTTCTCACTTTCTTGCTGATGAGGCCGGTTATTTTTAATATTTTGTTATTAATGTTTTACGTTTTCGTTAAAATACGAGTTGTTTTCTTACTATTAAAGGGTTATTAGTTTCCGAGCCTTATCTTGTTAGAAAATGACCCACCATTTACTTCTAAAAGGACCATTAGTAGTAAAGAGATAAGATAATGCATATGGGTTTATTATATTTATATGGTATGGGGAGCTAACAATCCCCTTCACTTGTTTTTGGCCACTCTAGTTTTAATTATTTCACTTTTTTTCTTATATTTTAAATAACACGTATATATAGTTAAAATAGGTTATATTTGGCCCCCTCAAGTTTCAATTATGACACTCTTAGTCCATATTTTAGAAATTGAAATTAATTCCAAAAAATAAACACAGATTCTATTTGGCCCCTCTAATATTAATTGTTACTCTTTCAAACCATCACATGCATAATGAAAACTGAAAGTAATTCCAACCACATCCAAATTCAACAACAAAAAAAAGGATTTAAAATGATTTAATTTTAAAATTCACACAAATTTCAAATTCAAAAAAAAAAATTAATTTAATTTCTTGACTCAAACGAATTTCAACAAAATACCAATAAAAACTTAATTTTGTACCAAAAGTTCCCAATCTAAAACCATTCAAGAAATTTTATTCAAATAAGAAAGCCCATTCCAATTCTACTCCATAAATAAAGTTATCAAAACTATAATCTTTTACCACTATCATTTTTTATCCAATTCATGTTGCATATATATGTGTGTACATAACGTCCCGAAAATTTGTATAAATGTTTTGCAAATAAAATAATATTATTAATTACTTTAATGATATTATTCATTCTCGTTGTTGCATTCATAGTCGTCATATGCTACCCATTGTTGAATTATGCATATCATAATCGTGGACTATGATTCATTGTCGTGGTGATGCATTCATAGTATTGCATATTTCTTGTTATCGTGGCATATTTCTTGCGTCGTAAGAACCCATTCGTAGTTGTTTCGATAGTCGTTTGGAGTGTTTTGTCGGGATTCGTTGGTAGTCACCTTAAGTCACATAGGATGAGTTTTAAGCACTCAAATGGCGTTCTGAAAGTGAGAAAACACTTCTATTAGTATCTATGAGTAATTATGAGTGTTTTCAGAAGCTATCGACAAAAGTTGTAGGGCAATAAAATTCTCGTAGATTCTATTGATTCAACTAGCTATTGGATCGATCAGTTGGATCAATCTAATTGGTAACTTAGGAGTAAAATGTGTAGACTCAAATACTTCTTCCCCATTTTTCTTTTCTCATTAAGCACAAACTCTGAGAAAGAGTGTGTGTATGAGAGAAAGAGGGTTTTCTTCATTTCCAAGTTTGATCATCTAGTTACACTTATTTCCCAAGCCCCAAACTTAGAGATTCGGACGTCTGATCTTGGTAGGAACATTTTGATGTAAGTTTTTCTAATTTATTTTCTCATTTTTTTCTACCTTGAATTACATGTCACTTTGACTCGTGAAATTAAATTAGTCCAAGTTCTTCTTGACGACTTGTAGACCATCTTTTTTCCTAGGTTCGGGATTATCCCACAAATTTTCTAGACCTTTTCAGGAATATTAGGAGACCTTGTAGGTACAGGTAGATTGCAAATAACAATTTATATATTGAAAGTGTGGATATGTCCTATATATTCATGCCTATTTTTCATCATAGTACTTCATAAACGTAAATAGATGAATTAAAATTGGTATATTTTAGTCGTAGTAAACTGTAGCATAATATTGCTTAATTATCTATCACAATATTGTTGGATGAATTTCGTGGCATTGATATGTATTATTTCCCAATAATATCATATAATATTATTGTAGTCAATTTTATGGCATTGATATATTGTTACATATCATATATTCTCATAGTATTTCGTAGAAATAATAATATAATACTAACATTATTATCGTTGCATAATTATATGACTATATTCATTACATCATAACATTCATAGTCATTAAAGTCATAGTCGAGGACATTCATGATATTTATAGACTTTTGTGATAAAATATATAGAACAACTTAGTTGTTTCTATTCATAGTATTTGCATAGGTTTGGAGGATAAAAAAGGTATACCTACAGCAAAATAAAAGCATAGCCATTAGTGGAATTCTAAAAGCATGAATATCAGGAATTTTTTGTATCCTGGTAATTTATCATATCACCGGCAATAATAGAAAATTGAGTTATTTTATATATATATTTTTTTTGGATGTCAGTATGGATTTTACCCTTTGGGGATCGTAGATAAGCTTGGTGACATACACCTCCATCATGAGAACCAGTAAACATGTGCATGGAAAGACCTTCGATTACTCTAGTTATTAGTGTACCTTAAAGTTCGGCATATGATTCACATAGCATAAGATGCGTCGAATATATGGGAGCATTTGTAGTTCACCCCAAAATTTTTGTAAAGATACTAGTTCCGCTTTCAACTTAAGTCGTGGTCGGAGTTATAGCATTCAGCGTAGCATGTGATCATTCTTATACATAAGTATATACATGTTGATATTCATAGCATTTGTAGTTCATTCATGATTATTTACATATGTATCCATTGATAGTATGATCATTTACTTATTACCTAAGCATGTTCATACTTTACATTGTTGTAGCATGTACATAATTCTTAAGAACTCATAGTCTCATACTTAAATTATTGATTGGTCATCTGACTCATATTTTTTTTTCTTCTTTTGTATATCGTATATGCAACTATTTTATAGGCTCGGAGGCTAGAAGTGGTCATGCTTAGGTATGGAACTCGAAGATAGTTGTTTTGATTATTTTGTAGTCGTGGCCTCTTATGTACATGTATGTTTTGGTATTCGAGGTTGTAGTCAGTTTGGATATGTACATTTATTTTTGTTAAACATGTAGCTTAAGACTTTATTTTATGCAATATTAGCATTGGCCTTCCAACTTCTTAATTATGTGTAGTGTTGGAGATGATCTTCCTACCTTTTTATTTCCGTTGCATTTTATATATATACTGGTAGTGGACCGTTGTTACCACTCTAAGATGTTGTAGTTATTATTGGACTTGTTGTATATATCTAGGCTATGTTATATATTGGGCTCGTGGGAACATGAATAAACTTTTGTATCTATTTTCATATTCAATTATTGTCTTTTATGGCTACCTTTCTTTTCTTTAAACATACTCACGCTCCCAAGTTTTTATGGGGAAATCTAGGCGTGAAAGGTTGGTGGCTTGTGGATAGGGTCTCTTGTTAAATAGAGAGCAAGTTAGCAAGTCATAGTATTTTTGTAGTATTTATTCGTTGTTTGCTTAATACTTAATAAGTTGTAAGCTAAATATGTTGCATTCTTTCATCCTTTTTGTATGTAATTATGGCTTATTTCTTTCGTGGTTTATTTGTTGTGGTGTGAAGATGATGGCTAGAGGAAGAGGTCGTCGTAGTAGTGGTCAAGGAACTCATTGAGGAGTTAGGGGTTGCAAAGGAAGGATGGCCATTCCTAATGATAACAAGACGTATCTAATTCAAACTAGTGTTCACACTATAGCGGAGGTAGGAGACAAAGAAAACATTTCAAGTCTTGAGGAGATTTTGGACGAGGAGAGTGTGGAGGTACCTGGAAGAGAGGCTTTCAGATGTCAAACTCAAATTCTGCCTTGTAGTCAGTATCAACCGTAAGTGGGAGAAATGGCTCAAATAAATTTTGTACCACCACCCGGATTTAGGAATGTGAGAGGCTTCCAATCTCTAAAATTTTCCAAATTGGGTATTAGAGGAAGTCTTTGTGTGGATGGCACGGAACCCAAGGGAAAGTGGGGAGACTCGATGTTTTCGGAACAAAAATATTATCGCATGATGGATCCACCTACCTGTAAGGGTGGAGGAGAACTAATTATGATGGAGGAAAGGATCATTAAGGCAGAGTCTCTTCAAATGGTCAACGACGACTTGAGAATGGCTAACGTGCCATTCTATCTTCATGGTAAATCAGCTTATTGGTAAAAGAGCCAAGAAGACATTGGTGGGTTCAAGGGTAGTACTTGGACAGCCTTTCGTGAACTATTTCTCGAGGAGTTCTTTCCCGAGATGTTGCAGGAACAAAAGAGGGAAAAGTTCGCAAACTTGTTGCAAGGAAGTTTAAGTGTTCAATACTATCAAATCCTTTTCACCGAACTTTCTCGGTGCGCACCGGAGCTAGTATTGACAAATAAGTTAAAGTGTCATCGATTTAAGAATGGGCTACGACTCTCTATTCAAACACATGTTATTGTAGGCTTGCACAAGACCTATAATCATTTTGTGGATACGTCTTGAAGGTCGAGTATAGCAGCAATGCAAGGATGTTTCACGTCCTATTCAATCATCAGGACAGTCTTTGGGATCGTCGTCGGTGCAAGTATCAGGGCAGGGTTCAGGAAACCTTATTGGAGTAGTTTGAGTCTAAATGTTAGGGGGAGTAGAAATAGTAGTAAGACGAAAAGGAATCTAGAAGTCTTTTCTTCTTCATCTTCTCGGGGGAGACCTCAGTCGGGTCATATTTCGGCTTCGGGGCCTATTGTTCGGGTATCGGGTACTACAATTGTGGCCGTCAGGACCATCTGGCTCGTAATTACACCCATTTCCATGCATGTCACCTTTGTGGTATTGAGGGACATGTTCAGGCATTATGCCCACAGGCCTTTTGTCGCGGATGCGGTTATAAAGTCCATATGCAAACGGGATGTCCGGAAAGCTTTCCTACTCTAGTTGGCACTTATGGCTAGCATTCGGGGGTAGCTCAATTGTCATCTCATACCATTCTTTCGTCATCTTATCGTTAGGTTATTAGTTCATCTCATGAAGGTTATTAGGGTAGCACTAATGGTGGCAGATTCTAGTGGGGCCAGTCTTTCCAAACACATGCTTATGCCATACCTCAGGCACTGAAGGTAGCAGAGCCTTTGGTTGGTCGAGGTATGTTACCTTTTCTATCTACTTGGCTCATGCATTATTTGACACGGCTGCATCTCGTTCTTTTATTGCATCTAGATTTGTTAGAATTTTAGATCCTTCCTGTTACTTATTTGGAGGAGCCCATTTTTGTTGATACTCCAGAGGGAGATATTATATTTATAGATAATATATGTCGAGGGTGCGAGTTATCCATTGCATATCATATCTTCGAATATGATTTTGTTGTTTTCGATATGTCAGGATTCGATGTTATAATCGGTATATACATGTTATCACACTATCATCCTATATTTGATTGCAAGCATAGGCGAGTTACTATGAAAACTTTGGAGGGTATTTTTGTTGTATATCAAGAGCCAAATTCTATTGAATTTCCCTATATCGTACTCGAAGTAGTCTATCATTTATGTTGTCTAGTCTTTCTTTTCCGGAGGAAATGAGTTCAAAGGAAGAGTATCCCTTTGTCGTTCGCAACTTTCTGGATGTGTTTCCAGAAGATCTTTGTAGTATTCCACCATTGCGAGAGGTAGAGTTCAAGATTGAGCTAATTCCTGGTACTAAGCCTATTTTAATGGCACCGTGCCATTTGGCACCAAAGGAAATGGAAGAATTGTGGGTACAAATTGATAAATTGAAGTTAAAGGGCTTTATCAAGCCGAGTTCTTCACCATGGGGTGCTCCAGCATTGTTTGTACCAAAGAAGAACCAGCCAATGCGGATGTGCATTAATTATCGAAAGTTGAATTGGGCAACTGTCAAGAACAAGTATCCGTTCCCTAGGATTGATGACCTTTTTGATCAACTTCGGGATTCGAGATTTTTATCCAAGATCAATTTACATTTGGGGTATCATTGGCTAAGAGTTCGAGAGGCAGACATTGAGAAGACAACTTTTTATACTCGTTATGGGCATTTTGAGTTTCTCATGATGCCCTTCGTTCTCACTAATGCCCCCGCTACATTTATGGACCTAATGAATCGTGTCTTCTATCAATATCTTGATCATTTTATAGTAGTGTTTATCGACGACATACTTGTCTATTCACCTTCGGAGGAGGCACATCATGAACAACTTCGTATTGTATTGTCGATGCTTCAAGAATATAGACTTTATGCCAAGTTTTCTAAGTGTGAATTCTAGCTACAGAAAGTTCGTTCCTAGGTCATAGTGTATCGGAGGGTGGTATTTCAATGGATTCTTCCATGATTGAGGCTGTTACCAACTGGGAAAGGCCAAAATCTATTTTCGAAATTCATAACTTTTTAGGCCTTGCTGTTTACTATTGTCGTTTCATGCAAAATTTCTCTCATTTAGCTGTTCTTTTGACAAAGCTCACTTGAAAGGGTGTCAAGTTTGAATTGAGTCCTAAATGTGAGGAATTGTGCCTCTGTTTGAAGGAGTTACTAACCTTGGCTCCAATTGTAATTATTCCTTAGCGGAGACTTGGATATTCAATATACCGTGATGCATCTAAGGAGGACCTAGGTTGTGTATTAATGCAGATTGGGAAAGTAGTTGCTTATGCTTTAAGACAGTTAAAGATTTATGAGCACAATTACCCGATAAAAGACTTAGATCTTGGCACCTAGTGTTCGCATTGAAGTGTTGGCGATACTATTTTTATGGGGAGAAATTTGAGGTATATTCATATCAAAAGTCCTTGAAATACGTATTCATTAAATGGGACTTGAACATGAGGAAAAGGAGGTGGATAGAGTATCTCGAGCAGTATAACTTTAAGCTCGAATATCATCCCGGTAAGACAAATGTCATAGCGGATGCATTGAATCACATGACTAGTGTACTATTACTTGCCTTGCAGTAGATGAATGGGAAATGCTTCGAATATTGAATAAGTTAGGGTTGGAATGCGTGGAAGTGGAGGGTCAAGCTACCTTGTTCGCTATTATAGATCAACCCACCTTAATTATACGTGTGATTGAGGCACAACATATTGATGATGAATCGAATGCCTATCGAGTTCGTTTCCATAATGACAATGGCCTTAATAGATGGATTATTTCAGAGGATGGAGGTTTAAGATTTCAAAATCGCCCATTCGTTCCCAATTCTATTCGTGATGAGGTTTTACAAGAATACCATCATTCTCATTTAGCTGTGCACCCCAATGGTACAAAAATGTAGAGTGACATTTCACATCAATTCTAGTGGCTCGGTATGAAGAAAGATGTGGTTGAATTCGTAGCGCGATGTCTTATTTGTTAACAAGTAAAAGTTGAGCACAAGTGACTAGGGAGATTGCTTCAACCATTGCTGATTTCTGAGTGGAAGTAGAACGGATAACAATGGACTTCATTGTGGGTTTGCCAAAGTCGAGGCGAGGAAATGATGATATATGGGCTATTGTGGATAGTTTGACGAAATCTGCACATTTTCTTCTGATTTGTGCTACTAATTTATTTAAAAGAATCTATCGGTTATACATCGATGAAATCATTCGATTATACGGGGTTCTAGTATCGATTGTTTCGGATTAAGATTCCTGTTTTATTTCGTATAATTGGTCGGTTCTCCAAGAATTTTTGGGGATAAAACTTTCACTGATTATGGTTTTTCATTCGCAAATAGATGGATAATCGGGGCATACTATTTAGAATCTCAAGGACAAGCTTCGAACATACGTCATTGATTTCGGTGGGCATTGGGAGAATTACTTTAGCTTGATCAAATTTGCTTATCACAATAGTTATTATGCAAATATCGAAACGACTCCTTTTGAGACCTTGTATAGGAGACCTTGTCGCTCTCCTATCTCTTAAGTAGAAGTTGGTGATAGTGCGTTGTTGGAGTCGGACTTGGTTCGAGAAATGATCCAGAATGTGCAATAGATAAAACAACGCTTAGAAATAGCGTGGAGCTAACATAAGAATTATGCGGATATTCGGAGACGGCCTTTGGAATTCGAGGTTGGGGATCATGTATTATTGAAAATTTCTACTAAAAAAGGAATTATGTGTTTCCGGAAGAAAGAAAAACTTTTCCCTCTCTTCATCGGTCCATTTTTAATTCTCGATAAAGTCAGAGAAGTGGCATATCATTTGGACTTGCCACCACATCTTTAGAGTGTTTACTCCGTATTTCATGTTTCTATGCTTTGGAAATATTTACGGGATCCCTCACACATTCTTGATTTCGATGATCTACACATGGAAGAAGAGGTGTCTTATAAGCTTCTATCTATTCTAATCTTGGATTCGAAGGAACAAGTATTTCGTTGTCATAGCATTCGGTTGGTAAAAGTACTTTGGAAGTATCATAATAGTGAGGAGGCAACTTAGGAGTGGGAGGAGGAAATGCGTACTAAATATTCAAATTTGTTTGTGGATTATGGTCGTTTTTATTCTTTTCGTACTATATACTAAGTTTGGGGACGAAATTTCAAAATAAGGGGAGGATGTAATGTCTCAGAAATCTGTATAAATTTTTTTGCAATTAAATAACATTTTAATTACCCTTAATGATATTATTTATACTCATCATTACATTAGTAGTCGATGTTCGTTGCATTCGTAGATATTGTATGCATTTTGTTGTTACACATACATATCATAGTCGAGGACTATAATTCTTTTTCGTAGGGATGCATTGTAGTGTAGCATCTTTCTCATAGTCGTGGGGTATATCTTGAGTTTGTAGGAATCCATTTATAGTAGTTTCGGTTGTTGTTTCGGGGGTTTCATTGGGATTCGTCGGTAATCGCATAAAGTCACGTATATCAAGTTTCAGGAACTCAAATGCCATTATGAAAGTTGTTTGATACTTCCATTAGTGTCTATTAATGATTATGGGTCATTTTGGAAGTTTTTGGCCCGAGGGATTTGGACCCAAAATTCCAGTGACTTTGATCAATCCAGAAGCTTTAGATCAAT
Source organism: Embelia ribes (assembly GCA_001753735.1). Classification (NCBI taxonomy): domain Eukaryota; kingdom Viridiplantae; phylum Streptophyta; class Magnoliopsida; order Ericales; family Primulaceae; genus Embelia; species Embelia ribes. The sequence goes on along the minus strand of MKEJ01070583.1, from coordinate 7,984 downwards.
CCAAAAGTACAGTTCGATTGATCCAACCGGTCAACTTCGGATTAAAAAGTTTTGACTCTTACACTTCTTCCCAATTTCTATTTTAATGCCACACAAAGAGAGAGGGAGAGTGATTTTCAATATTTTGGAGCTCAATCATCTCATTCCACTCACTCTTAGATGCCCGAAACTTGATATTTGGACTCCTCATCTCGGCATGATTGTTTTGATGTAAGTTTTTCTAAATTTTATTTTGTTGATTTTGCCTCGTTTTGGTGTCAATATGACTCATGAAAATAAAGTGATCTATCTTCTTCTTTATTACTCGTGGGTCATTTTTATATCTAGGTTTGGGATCATCGGAGGCTAGTAGATAGATCAATCCCGAAGTACAAGAAGAGGGCTTTTGGGGGGAAACCTACTAAACTCATTCGGGGACTTTAGAATGTTTCGTATTTACTAATATATTGCGAATAGAAATTTATATATCAAAAGTGTGGGTGTGTCGGTATATATCCATACCTATTTTCATAGTTTATGATTTGTAAAAAATATTATGAATTATTATGAATGAAATATTCTTGTAGTGGATTGTAGCGTTAAATTGCACAATTATATACCATAATATTGTCGTATAAATATCGTGGCATTTATATGTATTATTTTCCAATAATAGCATATAATGTGATCGTAGATAATTATCGTGTCTTTTGATATATTGTTTCCCAATAATATTATAATATATAAATGTGGTAAATTATCGTGGAAATTAATATATAATTTCATTCATGATATCATGGCATTCGTAGCATCTTCGTTGAATGAATAATGTATCATTAACATTATTATCGTGGCATCTTTCATAGCATAATTATATAAATTACCCTCTTCATATCATGATCGTAGGCATTCTTGATATTCGTGGACCTTTCATGATAAAATATATAGAATAACATAGTTGTTCTATTCATGGATTTTTCATAGTTTTCAGAGGATATAAAGGCATTCTTAGCGCAGAAATAAAGCATAAGCATTCATGGAATCCAAAAGGCATGAATATCATGAATTCATTGTTTCGTGGCATTATATTGTGGCATTGACATACATAGGAAATTGAGTAATTTTTTATTTCTTTTAAGGACACATAGTATCGAATTTATAAAAATTCATAGAAAGTAATGAGGTTATATAATTTTACCGTGAAAAGTGGGAAACCAGATCTAGGATACATCCATTAGTTATGTCATACTCAGTAGCAGATCAATGAAGGCTAAGTCACATTGCACTCAATGGTGGACATTAGCATTTTCGAGAACCCGTAGAGATACTAGTCCCACTTTTAGTCATAGTTGTGGTCATAGTCTTGGTCGTATCATTTGTGGGTAACATGCACTCATTATTATACATGAGCATTTACATGTTTATTGTAACGTCCTGAAAATTTGTATAAATTTTTCTCAATTAATTAATATTGTAAATTATGTGTAACGATATTATTAATATTCGTCGTTGCAATTGTAGTCGTTATGTCGTTACATTTGTAGTTGTCATATGTCATTCATAGTTGCATATGTATATCATAGTCGGGGACTATGATTTGTTGTCGTGGTGTAGCATCCATCTCGTAGTCGTGGGGTATTTATTGAGGTCATGGGAATCCATTCATAGAGGTTTCTGTGTTGAAATTTTGTTCTGGGTCTGAGTACCGGTACACAAAAAGTACCAGTATCCAGTGGTTAAGTACTGGTAAACAGACTTTCAATTTTGGTTCAGAACTCATTGGAAGCTAGCACACATAGTTATGTACCGGTACACTAACCCTGTATACCGTTATATCCAACTAGCATGAAAAAGGCCGTGGGCCCTATTACTTTTTGGTTTTTAACACATTTTCTACTTCTTCTTTTCTCATTTCCGAAATTAGAAAGGAGGAGAGAGAGTGTGTGGGTTGTTTAAGCTTCAAATCTTCTCATCAATAAACCATCAATCTCAAGTGTTGGTCCATAGATAAAAAGTAGATTTTTTGAGTCTAGGTATGTTTTGATACAAGTTTAGTCCTCTCTTGCGTTCATTTTATTTTCTTGTTTCCTGTATCCTTTTGGATCCGAGAAAATAAAGTTTATAAAAATTCTCCTTACATCTAATAGGTATTGTTCTTAGCTAGGTTGGTGTCATTTTGAGGGCCATAGCTAGATCAATCTTGAGGCACAACAACAGGAGGGCTTTTGGGAAAAACTAAAAAAATTCGTTTGGTGGTTTTTAGGAGGCTTCGTAGGTATGGGTAGATTGCGAATAACAATTATATATCGAGAGTGTGGATGTATCGGTTTATATCCATGCATATTTTTATAGGACTATATTCATAGATAATATTATGAATTGATTACGGTGAATTATGTTCGTAGTATATTGTAGCATTGAATTGCACAATTATATATCATAATATTGTCTTATAACTTTTCGTGGTATTTGAAATATTGTTATCCAATAATATCATAATTCTTATTGTAGTAATTATCGTGGCATTGGTATATGATTTCATTCATTTTATCATGATTTGTGGCATTTCATAGAAATAATAATGTATAATTAACATTATTATCATGGCATCATTATATGATTATACTCATTATATCATGATTTGTAGTCGTTGAATAGTAGTCAGAGGCATTTGTAATATTCGTGGACCTTTCGCAATAAATTACATAAGACAACATAGTTGTTCTATTTGTGGCATTTTTCGTAGTTTTGGGGGTTATATAGGCATACCTATCATAGAATAAAGGCATAGCCATTCGTGGAATCTAAAAAGCATGAAGATTATGTGTAATCATAGACTAGTATGTACATGTATATCTTGTTTTTGGATGTTGTAGCAAAGTTGTATATGTACACTTATTTTATCAAGCATTTAGCTTGAGTTTTCTTTTGTGTAGTTTTGGCACTAGTCTTTCTACTTTTTATTTTGTTGCCATTATGTATTTGTAGATTGGGGATGGACGACAGTTTTCACTATAGGTGTTGTAGTTATTATTTTTGACTATATGTACATCTATAAGACTTTGTTGTGTATAGAGATCATGGGAATATGAATGGACTATTGTTCCTATTTTCATATTCATTATCATTGATTTATGATTTCGGTTACCTTATTTTATTTGTCACCACAATCTCACGACCGCGGGTTTTATGAAAAAATTTGGAATGTGACAGGTTGGTATTAGAGCTAACCAGATTCTATAAATTTTGGTGGCTTGCGGGTAGGGTTTAGAGTCGGATCGTGAGTGACTAAGCAAGTTGTAGTATTTTCATAGTATTTACTTGTTGCATGCTTAATTGCATAATAAGTCATGAGCTAAATACATTGCATTCTTCCATCCTTTTCGTATGTAAATATGGCTTACTTCTTTTGTGGTTTCTTCGTTGACATGTGAAGATGATGGCTTGGGAAAGAGGTCATTGAGGAGGTCAAGGAAATTGTGGAGGAACTAGGGATCGTGGGAGAAGGATCAATGTTCCTAATAAGGACGAAACGCGTCCCATGCATACTCGTGCTCACACAATAGTGGAAGTCGGAGATAAAGAGAACATTATGTGCCTTAAGGAGACGTCGGACGAGGAGAGTATGGAGGTATTGGGGAGAAAGGTTTTTGGACCTCAAACCCAAATTATGCCTCGTACTCGCCCTCAACTGGAAGTGGGTGAAAAAGCTCAATCAAATTTCGCACCACCTCCTGGGTATAGAAATGTAGGAGGCTTCCAATTTTTGGAATCTTCTAACTTAATTTGGGCATTGGAGGAAGTCTTCATGAGGATGGCATGGAACCCGAGGGAGGGAAGGGAGACACTTACTTCATTAGCTCAAAGGCAGTTTAGCATGATGGATCCTCCTACCTATAAGGGTGAAGGATAATCGATATTGGCAGAGGAGTGGATCACCGACGTATAAAAAATCTTCAAGTCTCTTCAAATGGTCAATGATGATCTAAGGATGGCACTGTGCCATTCTATCGTCGGGGAAAAGCAGCTTGTTGGTTGAAGAGCCAAGAGGATGTTGGAGGATTCAAGGGTAGCACTTAGGCTGCCTTTTGTGAACTATTCCTCAATGAATTCTTTCCCGATATGTTGCGAGAACGGAAGAGGGAAGAGCTCAAGAACTTGTTGCAAGGAAACTCGAATGTTCAAGATTACCGAATTCTTTTCACCGAGCTTTTGAGATACGTACTGGAGTTAGTGGCAATGGAGAAGTTGAAGTGCTACCAATTCAAGAATGGGTTGCGACCCTCTATCCAAACTCACGTTATGATGGGTTTGCACGGGACCTATAAGTGTTGTGTAGACACGACTGTGGAGGTAGAGTATAGCCTTATCAACAAGCAACAACACAAGGATTTTTCCCATCCTATTTGGTCTTTGGGGCAGTCTTCGGGGGCACAATAAGTGCTAGTATCGGGGCAGGGTTCGAGGATCCTATCTAAGGAAGTTTGAGTGGAAGTGTTAGGAGAAGTAACAGTAGTGGTAAGAAGAAGAAGAATCAGAGGTCTTTTCTTCTTCATCTTCTACGAAAGACTGTAGTCGGGTCATAATTTGGCTTCGGGGCCTACTTTCGGGGTAGCAGGTGCTACAATTGTAGTCTTCAGGGCCATCTGGCTCGTGATTGTACCCATTCCCCTATATGTAGCCTTTGTGGTATTGAGGGACATGTTCAGGCATTATGCCCACAGGCTTTTTGTCGCGGGTGCGGCAATAAGCACCATGTGAAGATGAGATATCCAAAGAGCTTTCCTGCTCCAATTGGCACTCATAACCAACAACAATATTCATCTTCGGAGGCAATTCTGTGGCCATCTCATATTGTTCCTTCGTCGTCTAATCGTCAGGGCATCAGTTCAATTCGTGGAGGTTGTCAGGGCAGTACTACTCGTGGGGGATTCCAACGGGGCCAGTCTTCACAGACTCATGTTTATACCATGTTTCAGGTACCGGAGGTAGCTGAGCCTTTAATTGTAATAGATATTTTACTATTGCTCTATACTTGGGCTTATGTATTATTTAACATGGGCGCATCTCGTCCTTTTATTAGATCTAAATTTGTTAGAATGCTAGATCTTCCTATTGCTCATTTGGAATAGCCCATTTTCATTGATACTCCTGGGGATGCGAGTTATCTATCGCAGATTATATCTTCGAATATGATTTCATTATTTTCAATATGTAGAGATTCGATGTTAAAATCGGTATAGACTTTTTATCACACTATCATGCTATATTTGATTGTGAGAGTAGGTGAGTCACTATGAAAACTTCGAAGGGTATTTCGGTTATATATCAACGGCTAAATTCTATTGAATTTCCCTATACTTATCATACTCGATCTAGTATATCCTTTATGTTGGCTATTTTTTTTTTCTGAGAAATTTCATTTGGAGGTAGAGTACCCCCTTGTCATTTGCGAAGTTTTTGAAATGTTCCCAAATGATCTTAGTGGACTCCTTCCTTTGCGAGAGGTGGAGTGGGATGGAGTTTAACTTTGATCTAATTCCTGGTGCTAATCCTATTTCAATAGTACTATATCGTTTGGTGTCGAAAGAGATGGAGGAGTTGTAGGTATAATTCAAAGACTTGAAGTCGAAGGGATTCGTTAGGCCAAGTTTTTCTCCATGGAGAGGTCTGACATTATTTGTACCAAAGAAGGACGGGTCAATGTAAATCTGCATTGATTGCTGAAATTTGAATCAGGCAACTATCAAGAACAAGCGTCTCTTGCCAAGGATTGATGACCTTTTCAATCAATTTTGGGGTCGAGATTTTCCCCTAAGATTAATTTATGTTCGGGGTATCATTTTCTCAGAATTCGGGAGGCAAATATTGAGAAGGCAATTTTTTGTACTCATTATGGGCACTTTGAGTTTCTCGTAATGCCCTTCAGTCTCACTAATGCCCATGTGGCATTTATGGACCTAATGAATCGTGTCTTCTATCAATATATTAATCGTTTCGTAGTGGTGTTCATCTATGACATACTTGTCTATTCGTCATTGGAGGAGGGGCATCGTGAACATCTTCACATCGTATTGTCAATGCTTCGAGAACATAAGCTTTATGCCAAGTTTTCTAAGTGTGAATTCTGGCAACGGGAAGTTCGTTTTCTTGGTCATGTCATATCGAAAGGTGATATTTCAGTGGATCCTTCTAAGATTGAGGCTGTTACCAATCGGGAATGGCTGAAGTCTGTTTTCGAGATTCAGAGTTTCTTAGGCTTTGCAGGCTACTATCGTCGTTTTGTGCATAATTTCTCTTTAGCTGCTCCTTTGATAAATCTCACTCAAAAGGGTGTCAAATTTGAACGGAGTCCTAAATGTAAGGAATCATTTTTCCGTTTAAAGGAGTTATTAACCTCGGCTCCAATTCTGATTATTCCAGAGTGGGGACTCAGATATTTAATATATTGTGATGCATCTAAGGAGGGTCTGGGTTGTGTATTAATGTAGATCAGGAAAGTTGTTGCTGATGCTTCAAGGTAGTTAAGGATTCATAAGCAGATTTACTTGACACGTGACTTAGAGTTTGGGGCCGTAGTGTTCGTATTGAAGTGTTGGCAATACTATATTTATGGGGAGAAATTTGAGGTATATTCAGATCACAAGTCCTTGAAATACATATTCACTCAACAGGACTTGAACATGAGGCAAAGGATGTGGATGGAGTATCTCGAGCAGTATAATTTCGATCTCGAATATCATCCTAGTAAGGCAAATGTCATTACAAATGTATTGATTTACAAGATTCGATGTACTATTGCTAGCCTTGCAGTAGATGAGTGGGAGATACTCCGAGTATCGAATGAGTTCGGGTTAGAATGCATGGAGGCAGAGGGACAAGCTACCTTGTTCGTTATTGTAGCTCAACCTACCTTAATTACACGTGTGATCGAGGCACAATGGTTGATGATGAATTGAATGCCTATCGAGTTCGTGTCCATCGTGACTATAGCCTTGATAGATGGACTCCTTTGGAGGATGGAGGTTTATGATTTTAAAATAGCCTATTCATGCCCAATTCTATTCGTAATAAGGTTCTACCAGAATCTCATCATTCTCATTTGGCTGTGCACCTCGATAGTACAAAAATGTATTATGACGTTTTACGTCAATTCTGGTGCCCGATATGAAGAAAGATATGGCTAAATTTGTAGTGTGATGCCTTATTTGTCAACAAGTAAAATCCAAGCACAAGCGTCTAGGGGGATTGCTTCAAGCATTACCAGTTCCTGAGTGAAAATGGGAATGAATAACAATGGACTTTGTTGTGGGTTTGCCAAAGTCGAGAAGATGCAATGACTCTATATGGGTTATCATGGATCGTTTGATGAAATCTGCATATTTTCTTCTAATTTGTAGGACTGATTCAGTTGAAAGACTCTGTCGGTTATACATCGATGAAATTGTTCGTTTGCACAAGGTTCTGGTATTGATTGTTTCGGATCGAGATTCCCATTTCATTTCATGTTATTGGTCGAGTCTTTAAGAATCTTTGGGTCAAAACTTTCGTTGAGTATGGCTTTCCATCCGCAAATAGACAGACAATTGGAGCTTACTATTCAGTCTCAATGACATATTCTAGGCATGCATCCTTGATTTCATAGGACATAGGGAGAATTACCTTAGTTTGATATAGTTCACTTATAACAATAGTTATTATGTGACTATCGAGATGGATCCTTTTGAAGCCTTATACGGGAGACCTTGTCACTTTCCTATATGTTGAGCAGAACTCGGTGTTAGTGCATTATTGGTGCCGGATTTAGTTCAGGAAAAGACCCAAAATGTGCAACATATAAAACAATTCTTGGAGACAGCGCGGAGTAGGCATAAGAGTTATGCAGATAATCAAAGGCGACCTTTGGAATTCAAGGTTGGGAATCATATATTCCTGAAAGTTTTTCCTAAGAAAGGAATTATGCATTTCGGGAAGAAATGGAAACTTTCCCCTCGTTTTATCGATC
>MKEJ01070574.1:0-14200 GCA_001753735.1 Embelia ribes | reverse complement strand
TACAGTGTTGGCTGAAAATAAGAGCCTTATATTACATGCATAGTGGTGGATCCTAGTAATTTTTTTTTTATGAAAGCATAGAGATACTAGTCCCAACTTTTTAGGGTTGGCATTGTGCATAGGCGTTGTTGCGTAGTGCCTAAGCATTGTTGCGTAGGGCTTTGAAGTACATTGCATAACACGATACATTGTTCCATTCATGTTATATCTTGTTTATATTTCATAATATGTTATTCATGTCATACATATATTGTAGTCTCTTTTTTATCAACGAGTTGATCATCTAATTGTATTTTTTCCCTCCTTTTTCTATTATGCGTTGTTTTGCAAGCGCAGAGGTAGGTGTTAAGCATCTTTAAATGTATGGCATTTTATCTACATATTTTTGTTGCTTAGTAGACAATTGGTAGATGCTTATTGTAGAAGTTATCTATTGTTGTTGCTAATGTATTATTTTGTTGTAGCAAGAACATTACGTAACTTCCGCTTTATTTATTGTGTCAAGCACATAGCTTGAGGCATTGTATTTGTAAATTGGTAGTTTACTGATATGTGTGTGTGTGTGTGTGTGTGTGTGTGTGTATGTATATATATATATTATTTTTTATTTTATTTTTTTGTGGGGGGAGGGGGGGTTGGCGCTAGCCTTCTTCATTTCTTTTTATTCATGTTGTTTATACATATTATTGTATACAGGCTATGTGTATAAATTATGTTGTTGATGTGATTGTTGTAGTCATGTGCAATATTGCCACTGTGATGCGATTAGATGTTGTAGAGATGATGGCGTAGAAATATTCTTTTCTTTCTTTTCCTTTCCTTTTTATTATTTATTTTCTTTTCTCTATACTCACGTCCCTAGGTCATGGATTTTGGAGCAAGCCAAGATATGCATAGTTTTGGTGGAGGCTTGGATAACTTTATTATATTTTGTTGTGCATTTATTGTATATAGATGATGATGCCTTACGTAGACGAAACTTGGAGATGATATCGTTGTATAGAAGATTCAGATGTTTGCTCTATAGTTGGCAATGTATTTTTCCTTTGTTATAGTTCTAGTACAGCTATGCAATATGTCGTGAATCATTGTTTATATTTTGATGTATATATTGTAGACATTGTTGACTTTTGTAGACCATAGATGGGTAGATGCACTTTATTTTCATATCTTTGTTCTTATATATTGTTATTTTTCTCTTTTCTCTTCTTTTGTTCTCATGTCCCCGCATGCACCTTTTCATGTATCATCTGGCACATCTCATCCATTCTTCCCATAGGATATGTTAACCTCTCACCTTTTCTTTCTTTACCTAATTTTCTGCATATTCCATCTTTTAAATATAGCCTCTTATATGTAAGTAAATTAACTAGTTCAATGAATTGCATAGTAACTTGTTTTCCTAATTTTATGTATTTCAGGACCGAGTGTCAAAGATCGTTATTGGAGCGGGTGAAATACGCAATAGCATTTATTACCTTCGCTCGCCGACCTCGAGTGTTCTCTAATCTTCCAAGACTTGGCATCCTTCTAGTTCCCTTTTACCAAAATTTATTTATAGATTATTCAATAATAATGCATGTGATGCTTGTTTAAGAGGACAACATGTTCGATTACCTTTTTCTTTACAAGTTAATAGTAGTCTTTTTCCGTTTCATCAAATTTATTATCACATGTTGGGTAGTAATTACACGCAATCTTCTAATGGTGCTTATTATTTTCTCACTCTTGTTATCGAACATACACAGTGTACTTGGATTTATCTTATGGTTCATAAGTCCAAGGCTTTAGACAAAATTCAATAGTTCTCTAATTTTTAAGATACTTAGTTTGATGTAAAAATTCATATTTTTCGCATGAGCAATGAAATGAATTTACTTCTAATCAAACACTATTTTTCTTTAAATAACTTGGTATTAAGCATAAATGTATACTAGTGGAAACACCACAAGAAAATGGTATAGCCGAGAGCAAACATCAACACATCCTCAATGTTGCTCGTTGCTTACATTTTCAAGCCCATATACCTATATCTTTTGGGGGGAAATGTATTCTTACTGTTGTTTTTCTTATTAATCAAAACTTGAACATACATAACCCCTTTTGAGCATTTAGATGGTAAAGCTCCAAATTATGACAAATTGCATATTTTTGGTTCTTTGTGCTATGTTCAAACTCTTAAACGAGATCATGATAAATTTCAACTCGGTACCTTAAAATATATCTTTTTAGGATATCCATCTCACACAACAGGATATTGTGTATTTGATTTGGAGATGAATCAAATTTTTTATTCTAGGGATGTGACTTTTTTTTTTTTTAAATTGTGTTTACTTTTGCCGAATAAGTTGAAGCAAATTCTCAAACCCTCCATGATACTTCATACTCGTGCTACCCCTATATTACCCTTAAATTGATAACCCAAGCTAAAATCACGCTTCTATACCTCAAAACCCATATCTAGACCCAAACATAATTGGGCCTCCTACTACCAGTCTAAACCCACTGGTGCAACCTGGCTTACCCAACTAGCCGGATCATACTTCCTAGATAGACCACCCTTCCCAGCCTGCCACCCCCACTACTCTTTTCATCCAACCTCCCTAGTACATAGACTCAACCCCACTGGTCGTACCGTTCCCAACACCCATATCTACTATCACTTGATCTGGCCTCCTTCTCACCTTCAAGATTATATTTATCCAATACTTTTGCTTGTGCGTCCTCCCAATGCATAATCCTACTCAACATCATTTTTGCTGTGAACTTACTGTTTCGAAACATGATATCACTTTTACGGATATCACTCTTGCTGTGAACTTACTTGGCTAATTTATTCATATTCCTCGTATTCCTCATATGGATGTAGTCACTTGTATTTTTCACTACCTCAAAGGCATCCCTAATCATGGTATTCTCTTTCCTGTTTCTAATGTTTTTTCAGATATCCTCATTCACATACTCGAATTGAACAAGTTGCCCTATGATTCGTAGGTCTACCTCTGGCTATATTATTCATCTTGGCTTTTGCTAATGAGCCACACCGAGCCGAGCTTGGTGTTATCCAGGTACGGCTTGCTAGGTTTGTTAGCGAGCTCAAGCTCGAGCTCCGCTTTCCATGAGCCTAAACCATCAAGCTTTAACTACAGCTCTAGCTCTAATTCCAACTCTCTTTTAGTATTGAGAGCTCAAGCTAGCCCATGAGCCAACTCTTTTAGTAATAACAAAATTTGTATTGGGTTATATCTAATGAGTTGGAGGCTTTTAAAGAGGAAAAGTAATAAAAAAATCTACTCCCTTTATCGATATAGGATAAATGGGATATGCATGTGACTCTATGGCTAAATTGTTTATATATGTATAATTGTTCTGACCACTATATACATGTATATAAATTAATATATATATATATATATTCACACACACACACATATAATAAACGAGCTTGACTCTAGAGCTAACGAGTTGAGCTATATACAGCTCAAGCTCGGCTCTTTTAATAAACGAGCATTAAAACTCGGCTATTTTACTAAACAAATAGAGCCCGAGTCCATAACAAGCTATTCTCGAATGGCTCTTGAATAACTCTGTGCATTTACACCTCTAGCTCTTGCCTTATTTCTTGGCGCACAAAAAAAAAAGATGTGGTCTTTCAGTCATCATATGAGGCCGATTATCACACCATGGCTACTACAACTTGCGAAGTCACTTGGCATTTGGGATTTGGTTGTCACCATCACCATCCCACTGATACTCTTTTATGACTATATATCTACTATTTACATTGCTCGTAATTTTGTGTTTTATGAATGTTCGAAACATATAGAAATTGATTATCATTTTGTGCGTGACAAACTTCATGGGGCTAACTCTCTCTTCACATCTTTTATGGACCAATTGGCTTTTACCAAGCTCTTAGTGTTGATCATTTTTGTCTAATACTAGTGTTACATCATTACAAGTGCAATTTTAGGGGAGGGAAGTATTAGCAATATTATCAATTTAAGTAAATTGATTTTAGGAGATTTGCTTTATATTTTATTTCCTATCATGATAAGGATTGTGATTTGAGAATATTTCCTAGTTGGTTTATCTTCTTTGTTGATGAGCCAAAATTATAGAATTAATTTTTACCTTTCTCTCATATTTTTATTTTAATATATACTAATGAAGCCCCATTTTTTGGGGAATTTGATAAAATGGCTCATAGTAGGTCTAATTGCAAAAATAACCCTCTTTTAATAATTCTTGCAAAAATGACCTTTTGGAGTGTAAAAAATTTAAAATGCCCGTCACTTCTTTTTTCCTTTTTCCATCATCTTTTTCAGTTCTGCTTTCTCTCTCTCTCTACTCTCTCTCTTTCTCCCTCCATTTTCTCATTTTTTTTCCTAAATTAATTGTATAAGATGATACATAAATGAAAAAAAATATGAACTTTTTCTTTCTCTTTATATATCTATGTATATCTCAACATTTTTTCAAATTTTTAAAAATAGTATGTGAATATCGGTTTATTAAAATTGGTTTATTAAAAAAAACTGTGTTGTTAATAAAAATTTTGTGTTAATAATACTCATGAAGAACTTAACAAACGTAAAAAATTTGAAGATCCCGTGAAGAACTTGAAGAATGTGACAAACTCGTGATGAACTTGACGAACGTGACGAACTTGATGCACATGACAAACGTGACGAACTCATGAAGAATTTGACGAACGTGACGAACTCGTGACGGACTAGTGAAAAGCTTGACGAACGTAAAGAACGCGTGAAGAACACAAAGGTACCTCATTTTAATATTTTTTTTCTACATATTTATTAATATGTAAACACTATAAAATAATAGTAATAATCTTTCCAAGTTCGTCACGAGGGTATCTTATTTTAATATTTTTTTTCTGCTTATTTATTAATATGTAAATATTATAAAATAATAATAGTAATAAACTTTATAAAATAATAAGCAGAAAAAAATATTAAAATAAGGTACCCTTGTGTTCTTCACGAGTTCTTCACGTTCGTCACAAATACGTCACGTTCATCAAGTTCGTCACGTTCTTCAAGTTCTTCACGAGTTTTTCAAAATTTTCACGTTTGTCAAGTTGTTCATGAATTCTTCAAGTTTTTCACGAGTTTTATTAACACAAAATTTTTATTATCAACACAGTTTTATTTAATAAACCAATTTTAATAAACTGATAATCACATACTATTTTTAAAAATTTGAAAAAATGTTGAGACATATGTATATATATAAAGAAATCATATTTTTTTCCATTTATATATCATTTTTTGCCTTCAAATTTTTCACGTTTGTCAAATTTTTCACGAGTTCTTCCAGTTCTTCACGAGTTTTATTTACACAAAATTTTTATTAACAACACAGTTTTTTTAATAAACCGATAATCACATATCATTTTTAAACAGTTGAAAAAATGTTGAGATATATGTATACATATAAAGAGAAAGAAAGATATCATATTTTTTTTTATTTATGTATCATCTTCTGCAATTAATTTAGAAAAAAAATTGAGAAAATGGAGGGAGAAAGAGAGAGAGTCGAGAGAGAAAGCAGATATGAAAAAAGGAAAAAAAAGGTAAAGGACATTTTAGACTTTTTACATTCCCAAAATGTCATTTTGCAAGAACTATTAAAAGTAAGTTATTTTTGCAATTAGACCTACTATGAGAGTCATTTTATCAAATTCCTATCCACTTTCTTATTAGGTTACATCCTCTGTGTATTGTCTTTAATTTCCTTGTAAATAAATCAATGCATAAGCTCTAACTATATAGGTTCTATGCAGTTTTTTGACATGATTGTTGGTGAGTGAATTATTTTCATGAACAATAGGTTACTTTCATTAGAAAGCCAACCTTTTGAAATATTCAATGGAATTGTTTTTCTCCTCTAAAGCCGTTTGGCATAAAACAAAAAAGGTTTCATATAATAAGCATGTTTTATTTCTCTTATAACTTATTTAAATATTATAAACAGAAACATGTTCAATGAGTACGACAACCGGATTTTAAGCCTATATAATTAAAGACAACCAGTTTATGAACTTACCCTTTTTCGCCTTGTATCAAATTCTCTGCATAATTAACATTCAATGACCATCTCTGTCTTGAATATCCACATCATTTCACCTGCAATACATAAAAAAAAATCATCCAGCAAGTTATGGGCATTCATCTTATTTGCCACCATGAGTTTAGTTTTTTCCCAAAATCTAACCGATAATTGCCCCTTGGATATTCATCTCACTTCAATCCAACGCTTCTCGGATTGCACACAATGGGATTGGAGTGGATTTTTTAACAGCTATTGTTGTGGATATGCTTTTGATGGGTATTTACTTGCGCTTACAAAACAAGCAAACCGAACAGGTCAGATTTTCTTGAATGCAACGCAACAAAAGAATTGCTTAGAGTCGATGAAGAGAATTGGTAGTGATGTTTCGAAATGTGGTATTGAGAAGCTTATCAGAGGGGATAGTAGATGCTCTGATTATTCTGTTACAGATGTTGTCCGTAATATGGGAAATAGGTTGAACAACTTAGAACGAGATTGTGAGGTTTTGGGTTCGGGCGATAAACGTGATGAAACTTGTGGTAGTTGTTTGAGGAGATGGGGAGAAATTGATGTGTCGAGGGATAACGATACTGACCCAAGCGGGGTTGAAGATGTTTGCAAGTTTTCTGTACTACTGGCATTGACAAGCACGAGGGTTGACGATGAGAAATGGATAAAATCACTTTACAAATGCCTCGGTCAAAATTTGATGGGGTTTGGTCATTTAGTTTCTTTTGCAGATGATCAAGTAGAAGAACAAAAGGATGATAAGACAGCTAACCGAAAAAGTAAAATGGGTAACTTTATATAATCTATCAATAGGCATCATACCTTGAAAACATAATAATTAACAATTTTTTAATTTGAGGACTCAAGTGTTTTTTCTGATTTCAGCAATAGAGTTTCTAATTGGAGGTTTGGTGGGGATTATTGGAATCATAATCGTTGTAACATGGATCATATGCTGGAAATCTGGAAAACCACAATTAGTCAAAGAAAAATCAGGTAGAAACTTTCTACTGAAGAAACTACTAAAAATTGGGTCACTGATTTTGGTTATGGCTCTAGAAACCATTTTCTGGTTCTGGAAACGGGAACACTGCATGGTAAATGGTTTCTCATGTGAAAATAAGAAAAAACATGAAAACAGTAGTGTTCAAAAAAAATTCACTGTTTTCAATCTCAAATCAAGTGAAAACAAGAACAAGACAGAAAAATTCACAAAGCAACCAAACAGGCTCCCACAAAAATGCTCAATATCCGGATATTAGTACTAAACCACTCTTTTTTCTCCTAAACAGATCAAAGCAATTTACCTATTGTGGTGTCTAGTCCGATCAAAATTGCATTGAAAGATGTTTATTTCGCTACTAATGATCTCAATGAATCAAACTTTATCGGGCAAGGAATAGCTGGTCAGTGTTCATTCTCAGCATCTTTAAGAGTTATGACTAAATAAAACTATAGATTTATATATGTGTGTGTGTGCGCGCACATGCGCATGTGTGTGTGTGCAATTGTTTACGTAAACCTTGTTTATTGTATATGATGAGGTGGTGGTGTTGATACCAGGAAAAGTGTACCAAGGCGTTCTGCCAAATGGTAAGCATATTGCAGTTAAACACATAATGAACGATGGACAGATGGAAACATTCGTTCGAGAAGTTCAAAGCCTGTCACATGTCAAACACCCAAACCTCGTAACGCTGATAGGATATTGCGAGAAAGAAGCCGAAAGCTTTCTTGTTTACGAGCTCTGTCACAATGGGAACCTCTCAGACTGGTTATTCGGTACACTACTATTGACCATTCCTGCAAATTTTAGTAGGTTAACAACGTGCGTAGAATATAACAACAAAACTGAAAACTGCTAAATGAATATTTATGCATGTAGATGATGATGTGTCAGTAGCAATTCTGCAATTCTGAAGCACTTTTATGGGTGTTCTTTCCCGCAAGCCAATAAATGTTTATCATCTTGATGCCAACTAGATAATGTGTCGGCATAATTATGTGTGTAGCTTTACTCAATATGTATATTTACACAATTGATACGATGTTGAACAATAGGTAAAGAAAAGAATCTGACCTGGAGTAAAAGACTCAAGATTGCACTTGATTGTGCAAGAGGCCTATCGTTCCTCCATACGTATCCTCAGGGCTGCATTGTGCACCGTGATATCAAGGTAGACTCACTGAATTCCTCTCTCATTTTCTTTTTTTCTTCTTTTTTTTTAGGCAAATTGCAAATTTTGGTTAATATAAGACTTCATTTGTTTGTATTTACTTTTGCAGCCAACAAATATACTCCTCTGTGCTGATTTTCGAGGGAAATTATCAGACTTTGGTTTATCTAAAGTCATGAACATGGGTCAGTCGTTTGTAAGCTCAGAAGTGAGAGGGACGTTTGGTTATGTGGACCCTGAGTATCAACAGAATCGGAAAGTGAATTCATTTGCTGATGTTTTCAGTTTCGGAATAGTACTTCTACAACTTCTTTCTGGGCAGAAGGTCTTAAATCTGGATACAAACAAACCAATTCCAATTGGTAAAATGGTGAGATAAGACGCTTATGCGTACCACGTGATTAGTGTTATTGGGTGGTGACTGGATAAAAGGCATATTTATGAGTTTTCCTCATTCTATGCATCTGCATTTCAGGCGAAAGCTCTGACAAAGAGTGGGAATATATTCGAGTTTGCTGATCCTAAACTGAAGGGTGAGTATTCGAATGAAGCGTTTGAACTTGTTCTGAATTTGGCATTGTTGTGCTCGGGGATTAAGCAGCAAAGACCATCCATGAAAGAAGTGGTCGAAAGTTTAGAGCATGCCCTAACACTTTCGGCAAATGCAAAATCTGAGATCCCTAGTTTCTCTCAGGACTATGTCTAAATTAGAGAAGATGATTTTTCCCCATCAAAATTTCAGACAATAATAGAAGCTTTCCACTAACATGATATGCAGGAACCAGCATATAGATGCACTTCACCCTCAGCTCTATTCAGTAAATACATAGCGGGTAAGCAGAACTGGTTGTCGATACTCCGTATGCATGCTGATGCTGTGTATACTATTAGAAATTTTGCTTTATATTCACGAAAGTAAATAAAAGTACTACGTTGTACCGTCGTTTCTAATGTTTTGCATATAGGCCAAGATGCTAACACAGTAGCTTAAGGTATAAGGTTACACTGCCCACTGGCGTAAACCTGAGCAGATGTGGCAAATTTTCTTAAATTATTAAAATGCAAACTCAAACCAAACTCTGATAGATTCTTTATAGTGAAAACGACATTGGATGAAGTTAAGAGGATGCCATCACAAGGATGTCTGAGTGAAGGACCATATTGATTACTCAAAGTAAGGTCAAGCCGATCATATATATCAAAGGGGTATTGGTTGTAATTTACTTGTTACAGAATTTTTCTTCTTGTAATTGACACCATAATGCATATATCTAAGGTCCATAATGTTCACTTAAATTGGAAATTTGCTAGCCTCGTTAAGTTTCTTCCCTTTTTTGTTTGTTATTTGTATATCTTCTTTTTTAGCTAAGCTTCAAGTCAAACGCTGAGCATCAAACATAGGTTAACAAAGAATGCAGTAAACCAAATCCATAACTACTTGAGTACAAAAGGTATCGTACCAATTCGGAAAAAAATCAATTTTATTGCCGACAAACATTACAATGAATAAAGACAAGTTTACATAGCAACACAAGATTACCATTATTACATGAGAAAAAAAGAATTGTACCACAACTATGTTCATGCACAGAGATTCATCAAAAAGGCAGAAGCTGCACAAGCGAGATTAGCCCTTGCAAAAACCGAACTAATCTCATAATCCTAAACATAAAGAAACAGAACCCACACAATAATGCGAATTTACAAGTATGGATGCTTATAAGTAGAAATGTTACCAAACGTGGACAAATTGCTCACGTAGCAAAGCCGGAGAGCTCAAGCTGGAGAATTTCCTTTCATGGTACTGATGTAAAAGCCTAATAAGCGAACTCGCCTTTTTACTCGCACGAGGTGTACCTTCAGTAAGAAGGGCATACAGAGGACCCATGAGAGTGTGGCTCTCTACTAAAACTTGAACCACATCATCCCCGCTGTTCATGCACAACGCCAACAAAAGCGAGACACAAAACTCTTTTCCAGCCCTCGAGATAGTGGAACTAAAAATCTCCACAATCACAGGCAAAGTCCCAGCTCGTAAAATTGCTAAGGTCCCATCTTTCTTCTCCGCTATTGTCGCTAAAACTGCTAAAGAATCAGTTATTAAATCATCTCTTTCAAATGTTTTCAAAAGTTTGGTTAACAATGGGACTAACCCAGTTGACAGTAATCTCCAGTGATTGTCAGGATACATAAGGAGACCGAAAATTGCCACCAAAGCATTCTTTTGGCCCCTATCTGTACCATCCTTAATCAATTTCACTAGAGCTTGAATAACCCCAGGAGTTTCCCCTATTAAAACCCTATATTCCTCAACCGAAGCTAGATAGAACAAAATACCAGCAGCATTTTGTCGAGATTCATTTTTCAGCCCTTCTCTCAAAACCCTAAGAATCGCTTCCACGCCCATATTTTCCACCATGATATTCTTACTATTCGAATGCTTCGAGAGATTTAGTAATGCTGCTGTGGCGTTCTCTTGGGCTAAAGCCTGGGGCGAATACAGCAGGTCCAAAAGAGGTGGAACTGTACCCGATTCTACCAAACAAGAGCGGTTAAAAATGCTCGATTTAGTCAAAAGTCGAATCTCAAAAGCAGCTTTGTTTTTTTGTTTAGCACACCCTTTTTCGAGCTTGCTTTTGAGAAAATCAGCAAGAATTTTCATAGCTACCCCAGCTGTCACACTACCCGGACTAACCGTCCCCATTATATCCCTTTTCTTTTTAACCGGCTTTTCCTCAACTTGAATACCATTTTTAATACAATTCTGCAAAATCAGCCTCTTTAGAGCCAGATTCGGGACAAGATCTGTGCTCATAACCCTCTCCCCTGTCTTGGGACAGGTGGCATTTCCGGTCTTGAACCATTTTGATATCGAACAACGATCATATGTATGCCCAGTGGCTATAGTCACCGGATCGGTCATGATCTCAAGAGAGATAGGACAACGAAAGTCATCCGGGTTTAGACACGAAACTGGCACCTCATATCTGGGGCAACAACCACCTCGTCCAGCATTACCTGCAATGTCCACCTCATCGAACAACACGGCCCGACAATAACTCATCAAACCGATCAAACCACTCAAAATCCCCACTCTCGGAGCTCGAGAACTCAAACCCTAATTCCAAATCTAGAAACTTTATCTCCCTATTACAATCACTCCAAGTGAAAATCCCCAATTGATCAACAATCTCCCTAAGATCACTCATTCTAGGAACAACCCCATTTTCAAATTGTTCCAAAAACGAAATCACTTTCTCAAAACCCAACTTATCATCAACACCCGCCTCGAATTTCATTTCCCAGGCTTGACTCAATACCATATCAACTGTATTATCGACAAGCCCCAAAGGGAGGACATCGAGGGCGGTTGCTAGGGCCCGCATCAAAACCCTAAAATGACAAGCCACGTGCTCATACTTAACAAGCATGTATGTACGTGCGCCATCGCGCGTACAGTCCTGAAGAAGGAAATGCACCTTCTGCAGGACAAAGTAAACCTCCGAAAACCCCAAAATCGCCGAATCTGTATACAAATCATACAGACTATGATTTGGCGAAGGTTTTTCCCGAATCTCTTCGAGAAAAACCGACAGGACTTCGACCAATCGAATTGCCTCTCTCGCATTGCATCTATTGGTGAAGAAGGGTTTGTGTTTGAATTGGGATATGGTGGAGGAGAGAGATACTAGGGAGGATATGAGGGTCGCCGGAGAGACGGAGTCACAGGGGCGGATAGCCGGAAAAGTTAGAATCCGGCGAGGTGCATCGGAGTTATGGATCATTTACGAGGTGATAGATATAGAAATGATATATAGAAATCGATATAGAGATTAAATATAGAAATAGATATAGAGATTTTGGAGGGAAGTGGTGATTTACAAAGATGGACTTTTTGGTTTTTGGTGAGATGTTTGGATCTGGAATGTAGTGGGTGTATGCATATATACGTATATATAGGGTTGGGGTGTATTGGGACACGTGTCAGAATATGGTTAGATGGGATGGAAAATTTATATATATATTCTGGAAACATCTGTTGACTTAGGAAATATCTGCATTCTTAAAATAACACAAAGTTTTGATAAATAAAAGAACTAAAATTTTATAAGTAGAAAAATATTTACACCTTCGACTAGTAAGTTTAACAAAAATAAGAAGTAAGTTTATAATATCCATTAATAACTTCGAATGTATATTAGTAAATTATAGTATAGATGAATTTTTTTTTAATTGTTAAAGGTTTTATAAGATGAATAGTAAAATATCTGACAATTATTGATAATAATAAAATTATTGTATTGAAGTCATCTTTATATTATATACTCTTACTTATTTTCTCTTTGTAATCAATTGGTAACCCACTTTCTTGTGTTGAGAAAAAATAAAATTTACTAATATTGCTTCTTAATGTAGATTTTATCAACAAATACAATTTTTAGTTCTCCAATTAGGGTATAGAAAAAGTTGATATTCAAAATTTGTTGTTCTTGATGCATTTATTGAAAAATTTTCAACTATACCAACAATCAAATAAGACTATGAAGTAGAAAGAAAGTCTATATAAAGTAATGCCAATCATGTAATCATCCATTTATTGGATATGTATTTTTATAATGGCGAACATATTACGTGACTGTACTGATGTAATATGACATATTTCGAGATATTATTAATCAATTATAAAAAAAATTGGAAGGATTCGATAGATATACTAGCTGGCTATATATAAATTATGATTTTATATGTTCGAAATTTGGCAGAATTTATGTCTGGCATATTAATCTAATAGTATCACGGTCTGAATCACATGTCTTACCTCTAATTTTAAGTTCATTTTAACGCTTAAGATCTATCCCATTTTACTCATTGCCTTAGTGTCGATGGATTGAAACTAAATATTTCATCTCATAAAATGGAAGATATGTGAGTTGGAGAAAAATTAATACACAAATATTTGCATCAATTTTAACTTAGATGGTCAATTCAATATTTCATACCTCAATCCTTAAATCTAACTTAAAATTAATCGCACATTAAGAATATATCAAAGTATAGTTCTATTATAATAATTTATCGATCGAAACCTCGTAGACCCAACATGAATTGGACGAAGCTCGATGATTATAAAGTTTCATAAAAAGTTGCATTCTATGTTAGAAACTTTTTTGAAATTTTAATGCTATCGTGTATAGCGCACACTTAAAACACTTGTGAAATCATCTAAAATTTTATCTAGATTTGTTACACTGAACACAGTCGAAACAAATTCTTCAGACATTCGTTCAAAAGGTTCACAGTGGTATATATATATATGTATATATATAAAGTTAATATTTGTGCGTTAGATCTGTTGGGACACGTGTCGGTATGTGGATAGACGTGACGGGCGATAGTCAGATATGGCGGTGGGTACAGCGGAGCATGTCGCCCGTTGAGTTGCCACGTGGCATGGGATGGGCACTTGTACTGCCTGCCTGCCCTTCGCCAGTAGCTTCCTCATCCAATCACAGGGAGACACGTGTAGACAAGACTTGAGACTTACCTGACTGTAAGTTGCCGACATTAGTTTAATGATATTATTATCCGTGGAGGAATATTAATAAATTTTTGTGAGATTATTATTGAATACGGCCATAAGATATATATGTGTATTAGATCTAACTCTTCCCTTCGTTTTCAAGTGATCCAATTTTGATATTTTCAATACCAAAAAAGTAATATTGATTCTTTTATTAAATATTAGGAAAGTTACACATACGTTGCTGGTGATGTCTTTTTTTATATAGTCACAGTTTGATTATTTTTCTTACTTTCTAGATAAGATAATGGTTGATTTGTTTATTATATTTTAATTTGTAACTCTCATCGTTTTTATAATAAAAATGCAGTGATCATTTCTATCATTTTATTATTACTGGTGTAAGATCTTTTGAGCA
>MKEJ01070565.1:0-12614 GCA_001753735.1 Embelia ribes | reverse complement strand
CCGCTATTTCGGGTTTGCCTTTTTCCAGCAGCGTTCAATCAATTAGTCATCAATCAATAATTTGATTGATTCGTCTGAGATTGAGTATAAATAGGTATGTAAGTTTACACTAACGTACACCAAACAAAACACCTAATAGCAACAAGAAGAAGAGAAAAAGTAGTGTGTTATGAGAGCATTATTTGCTATGTCAGAGTTGTGAGTTGAGCAGTAAAATTATGTGATAATTTTGTACTTTTTTTGAGTGATTTATAATAAATTTTAAATTTTTTCCGTGGATATAGACACAATTGGCCAAACCACGTCAAATTTGGTATCGTCAATTTTAGTTGTCTGATTGTTTGTACTCCAAGATGATTATCGACAAAAGAAATACTTCTAAGCCTCGTCGTTTCTTTTTTCCAAGTCACTATGTTTTAGCACGAATTCAACGTAACCCCAATTGTATGGTATAAATGCAAGAAATGCTAAAAGAAAATGGAAAGCAACTACATCAACAATATATTATGATAGCCTACGTACAATTTTTTGTGGCCTTAGTAACACTTAAACCACATTTTACACTTCACAATGCTATCACGTAAAAAAAAAAGGGCAGAATAATAATTACAAAATACTTATTGGCATTCTATTACAAATAAAACAATGCCAAACAAAACTTTCTAAAATAACAAATAAGTTCAGCTTAAAAGCTCAACAACCAAGCCTCGTCCAAATTTTAAACAAAAAAGCTGAAAAGCTTAAGCTTTTAACATGCAACCAAAGAGACCCTCCATACAGTATTTTACATCTCTATTGACTCTGATCCATAGTAAGGTTTAATTAGGTCACTTGTTAAAAACTGTAGACTTGCTTCAATTGAAACTATGGGAACCAATTCGAAATTTTGATGAAACTATAGGCACATGGAGTGTAATTAATTAACCTTTTATTTGGTATTCACGTAAGTCACATAGTAATGGATGAGGACTATTTATTTATTCTCAGAATAAAGATGCAGAGTACGTGGCCGATTGTGGACCGTGGGATCAAGGTGATCTGCGCTTGGACCTGATATAGTCTTCGAGGGCTGCGATTTGTTCTTCGGATGGGGGAGTTTCGTTGTTCTTGATCGATCGGTGGACATCGTATGTTGTCGAAGCTAAGAACAGAACCCTGTTTTCATAATTAAATTACATCATTATTCATATATATAGATATAGATAGATAGATATGTGTATATATATATATATTTGACGAAATTGAATAAAATGGGAAATAGCCAGAAGAGAAAAGAATGATCTGCCGCGGATATATGTACTTGCCGAATATCCTCATCACTCCGTATCTCTCTCTCTCTCTCTCTCTCTCTCTGTCCTTCTGTGCTGTAGCTTTGGAAGAGAAATTGGGAACAAATAAGCTCTGAGTAAAAGATTCAAGAGAAACTGGGAAGCAAATAATAAGTCAATATTATTGACATGAAAAGACCAATTAGCCCCTAAAATTGGTCAGTTGTTATTTATAGCCGTCATAGTTGAGTTTTTTAACGGACACTGTTAAAAATACATTAATTAAAAAATTATTCTAACGTTTGTATATTAATGGATAGAATTTAAAGGTTGGTATATCGATTGGCCAATAGGTGAAAAATTGGTATACTAAATGATAATTAACCCTTTTTATAAATATTAAAACAAAAAATATTCCAAATGTAATAATTTGTTATTTTTATTGTTAAGTTCCTGAATGACGGAAGTAAATGTTTATTTAACTCACTATGAGTAGCCTAGTGGGCCAGAACGCTACCTCACGAATAAAAGGTTATGGTTTGAGCTTTTTTTTATTTTGATAAATATATTTTTTTGTTGGTAAGAGGAAAATAATAACAGATAATAAGGAATTAGATTTTGAAAAGTGGAGAGAGAAGAACTACTTGCACAACAATTTCTCATGAAAGGAATAGATAGGGAATGTATAATATTTATTTTGCGGGATGAACAGGGACGGACACACCCCTTTGGCTTTTTAAAAAAAATTCTTATTATATTAATAATTTTTTTACCAGAATTGTTATTTACTCTCCTTAGTATTTCTCTTTAGTTAGAAGAATAAAAAAAATTATTTTTCTATAATTATATATTACGGCACTTGAAATATGTTTTTGTGTTCATGTGTATAGATTTTCTTAAAATTTCTATATTTGAATTTTCATATTTGATTTTATATGATATTTTATTATTTTCTACTTGCGAGATAAGAAAATTTGGAAAATTAAGATGTCAGATGGTTATAAGAGATGTATTTCGGTTAATTAATTTTTATGAGTTAAGGTTTGTAATATTTAAGTTTTAAGATTTGATCAACTTCTTATCCGTTTTGGATTATTTTCTAGTAGCTTAAACACAAAATTCAATTTTAATTCTTGTTTGATAGTTAGTTTAATGCTTGATTTAGTAACAAAAAAAAGTAAAATACTAAAAGTTATGGATTTAAAGTGATAAATTAGAAAGAATTAACAGAAAAACTAATAGTCCTTACATTGAGGAAAAAAATTGGATAATTTGTAAAATTTATAAACTAAAAGTACATAATACTAAAATATAGGGATAATGGTGAGACAAACACCATAGTTTAGGGACTAAAATTAAAATTGACCATACAAATAATCTACCCATATTTGCAGGATTCACGCTGTGATTTTTATTTCAATTTTTACATTTTATTTTTTAAAATTTATTTTACCTATTAAAATTCATATTTTAAAATTTTCCCTCATCAATGTTTCAAAAAATTTTGTAAAAAATTATTTGAATAATTATATATATTAGAATAAATTTTAAAAAAATATATAATCTTAACCAAGGGTTTAGAGATTTGGTGAAAAAAGAATTTAATGTTTTTGCAGAGAAATTGTGAATAGTAAATTTATCCATTTAGAAATTTACTGTTGTATTTCTAATTTTTTTCTAAAAATGCAAAATAATAAAAAAATTATTATTTGATATTTCTCTCATTTAATTTCTCAAATGAAAAATCAAAGTAGAGAAATCTCCTCTTTAGAAACACTGATGTGAATGGTGTTAAGTAATCTTATTCTGAATAGGATTAGTTTATCCCAGTGGTTTCCAATCGAATTAGGATTCCCTTGGATTCCGAAATAGCTTAGCAATAGCAAGCCTGCAAATGAACCGAGCTGAGTTCTAACGTTTTCAAACTCGGTTTATTTGTTTGGAGCGTTTGCTCTAACTCGATTCGTACGAGCCATAACTGAGCCGGAACCGAACTTTTAACAAGATGAGTCCATACTTTCAAAGTAATTTCTTCTTCAAAGTTAGGAGCGAGTGAACGACCTACCAGGGAGTAAAACTGATCCATAAGAATGATAATAAATACACAGATAATCATGTATAGAAACTATATAATATAGTTAAATCTTGTATATTAATATTCACACTAAATATCGGATTAATGCAAATAATCTAATCAAATTAAGTATTTATATTGTTTTAGCATGTGATTGTTGAAACATAAATCATTTTCCAATTCATTGGATACGACTTATAGATACTCCTATGTACCTCTTATTTCGATATTGGACCCGGATGATTGATACTTGCAGCTTTAGTATCATCCATCTCATTTCCTTCAAATCTCATGCTCTTACGCTCAGTCTGATGCTTTTACGCTCTTGCTCTTGCTCCCGCTCCCCGTCCACGTAACTTTTTCCATACTAGTTTCCTATCATGTGGGATTTATCTTATGTCTTGCATTTTAATGCCCATTAAATATGCTTTCATTTCTAGTTTTTGTTACCAAATGGCAGTCTTGTATAAGTATAAAATGTGTATTGATTTAGCATCCATAGTTACAATTTTAGTGCTCAGCAAATTGACAAGTGATTGTAATATATTTTGCGTGAGCAAAACGGAATCGGACATAAAATCATAAATTCATTAGATTAATTTTTCTACAAATCAAGCTTTGTTATGTTAGCCTTGTCATTTTTCTTATTATTATCATTTTTGTCTCCACTTCGTGTTATTTTGCATGTATATTGTAATGTGGACCCTTGAACCCTTCAACTTCATCAAGGAAGCAAAAAATAAGATAACAACCCCTAAAAGAACCGGTCACCGAAATTTCCAAGAAAACACCATGATCATCTAGCCATAGTCCGTGCGAGAGGGAGAGGAGATGCCGCTACTTGGTGGCAAACGAGTCCAGAAAGACCACGAAACAAAAATTAACACCAAGTTAGTCTCCTGGTATGATAGAGAGGAGATGCCACTACTTGTCTGTAGTTGGTTCTGCCCATGAGTTTATATAAATCTGACTATTATGCTCTGTAATATAAGTAAATGGCAAACTGTTTATCACTCTGATAAAGTAATCATAAAATGAAAAAGAGGGGGTATTACAGAAATAAGAACGAATTAAGCGACTTCTTTCCGTATTGATCTAGTCAGTTTCGGTTCACAAAGAAATGAAGATTTACAATGCAATACAATCAGTGATCGAAAGTTATTGGAAATACACACCACATTATGGTTGGCTGTCGCAGAGCTGTTTCCTGAAAATGACAAACAATATTGCAGCCTAGTTAAAACCAAATAGCATAAAGTTTCAAAACTTGAAACAAAATCGATCATAGTCCCTAAATTGAGGCAAAACAATAATGAAAAGAAACTGACAGTGCCAAATGAGATCAGAATCTCAGCCAAGGGTTCCTACTTTTTCAGAAACAAAGCATCCTAAAGTTCAGAACCGAACTGTTGCTTGCTACGATTCATTGCGAATATTCAAATAAACACCAGAGACTAACCATTCAAATCCAACATAATTAAAGATACACTGTAAAAGGACTTGGAAGTCCAACTAATACAAAAGATTGATTGCTAAACATCATAATGATCTACCGGTGAACGAAATCGAACAACTTTTTGCACTATAGACAAAGGTGTACCTCAACCTCATCCATGGCGAACACAGACTAGATCAAGAATGGATGTATGTAAAATAGCAAAAAAAAAAAAAACATTCTCGTATGGACATAATGTACTGGTGAAAGGAAAATTACCATGCATGTAGAACTATTCTTAGGCACAACAAGATGCAGTTCGAGATCCATCAGCTGGTCTGTCAACTAAAACCATTCCTGCTGGATTCTGAGCAGGCTGAGCTCTAGGCAACTTCTTAGCTATTCAAAAGGAAAAAGGGGAGGTTAGAGAGAGAGGGAAGAGAATAGAAGATAGACGGGGTAAGAGGGAGAGGGAGGGAACAAACACATAGAAGCCAAAGGCAAAAGAAATTAGAAAATTAAAACTAAAGAGAGATTTAATTGCACAAAAACCACAATACTGCATCTATTGCCATAAGCCCATAAATAAGATCATCCATCTGACCAGTCGTTTCTTCTGAAGAAGCCAAGAAGGAAATGATAAACCGAAGTTATGTTAATACAAAAGATACTTGACATGCAAAGAATGGGAGATTCTTCCATACAAGAAGCACGTTGTAGCTAATATATCCTAGATTCTTTTTTCTTTTCTAATGTAGTTTCAGTTAAGCAGGAATTGATTATGTTCTCCAAGTAGTACTTGATAACTTCAATTTTCTTTCAATCCAGCTTTACACTTAAATGACATCATATATTGCGTCAATGCAGAAGAAATAAATTCATCATAGTAATATTCTCATATATCAGAAACTTCAAAACCATATTGGTACTTTAGATTAAGATAATTTGCGAAGAACTAAAAAAGAGTTCCCAAAGCTCTTTTTCAAAGGTCTAGTGGAGTCATTCCTCCAAATCAATATGTTACGTGAAACTTCACTAGTCATAAAAAAATAAAGAAAAAGAAAGCCTGAGACTAAATGGATTGCAATATTATATTATGAAACACCACAATCATCTCTATAACATATGCTATTCTTTGGCAAGAACTAAACTAATTAGAAAAGATTTTATTTTTATCCAACGATAGTGTATGGATTTTAATACACCAATTAGGCTTGGAAGAAAACACAAGCATACGTTGTGGTTCTCACATGTGTAAGTGGACACATATCATGCAACCAATTCCAATGACGCAAATAAATCTCTAAACCATCGGTGGATAGAAAATAGAGCTCCGCTTCTTCTTCCAGTTTAACTCTGTAGATAGTACTAAATTATTTAGTCCTTTTCTCTTTTTTCTTTTTTTCTCATGGAAGTGTATACTGATCAGATGATACTTCACTGAATAATTAGAAGCTAGTCAATCGCCAGGCTATTGAAAAGGATATACAGATAAACCTACTTCTTATTTAGTATAAATGTAGTACACTATAACTATTAAACTCTTTAAGTATTTGATCTTATAGCCCATTAACTCTTTCCGGGCTTTATAAGACATTCATCTATCACATGCAATGATTACAGTGTTTTATCTGGCGGGAAAGATACAAAACCACATATTATGCTTAAAACACTGAAAACCATGTTGGTACATCCATTGCATATCTTAAACTACCAAAGAGAACAATTTACCTCTAAACTTCACCATATCTACTATTATGTGCCCCAAAGTGAATATAAAACAATATCAGTCACTAACAGCAGAGTGTACTTCTTCCTACCAACTATAGCATCGCACACACTGGACTAGCCGAGTATATACCCATAAAACAACAGCCGTAACTCAAAAAAAAAAAAAAAAGAAGAAACAAAAGCTTAAGATTCTTTGCCTCTGACCAAGGACTGATGAGTGCATAATTCGTGCCAAAATTGGGGCAAGGAGCACCATTTTTTCTTTGGGTTGAACATACAGCAACCAACTAGCATGAATCTTTATTCTTTGAATAAAATCATCATTATTGAGAATCTTCCTATCGTTTTTGGAAATAATTACCTTTTTGGGATCATTCAGGATCCAAATCCTTGCTAAAAGAGGGCACTTCCCTCTGATCAACCAAAACACCAGCAACAATATAAATAATTGGAATGCAAAAACAAGGCACTAAGCCCTCAGTTACCATGCATTTAATACAAACAAAAGAAAAGAAAAACAGGACCAAAAATGGGAAGAGCTCCTTCATCTTTGCACATTTAACTACCATCCAATCTCAACAGCTCCCAGTAGCTTATAACTTTCACTTCAATACCATCAATAAGTGTGAAGTTAGCACATTTAAGCTCCTACTTGACCATACAACAAAGCGAATACAGAAAAGTTATTTTCCATTTTACCTAAAGCTGATGACAACATTGAAATTCAATAACCTACCAGGGAAAGTTCGTATCTCGCAAGTCACTTCCAGGGAAGACTAGTCCCGGTATATAAGTATCATCATCTTTAGCCAAATAGCAATCTCAACTAAAGTCTATTACACTGATATTGATGCCTCTGGCTATTTCCCTACATGATATCAATTGACCATCTAAATAACAAGACCACCCAAATGATAGAAAATATAATCCTATGTAATATCTAATGTACTAGAGTTTTTTCCTATATACCAGGATCTATGAATTTGGCACATGTACAATTATTATTTATTCATTTATTTATTTTGTGAAAGAACATACTCATGTGCAATTATGATTAGTCCAACTAGGAAATATAAGATCTTGCTTTGATTATTGGAAAATATGGAACCCTCAATATATTCCTAGTTGGACCAATCATAATTACATTTGCGCACAGTATGTGGGGAAAATGTTTCCAATGAAATTCGAGGCCCGAAAAAGTATTCAATGCCAGGAAAAAAAAGGTATGAATTCTAAAACCAAGTAGCTAAGCTCGTGCCCAAATTTTTGTAATATTCTGTACCATGGTGGAACGACAAGGAATTTGAAGAGGGGCAAATGGAGAAAGTAGCCTTACTAAGCAAGTAAAACTAACCAAAAAAGAATGAGATGCCCTTTAGCTTTAACTGACTTTGCATTAAAACTGACCCTTAAGGCTTCTTTTGGATACATGGATTCCAAACCCATATGGACTTGGATGAATGAGAAGGAGATGTAGACTTTGTATGGAGGGAGATTAAGCTTATATGAAGCTAAAGAGTTCATGGAGTCATGGAATGATTCGAGATGGTCTATGATGTATGGATTTCAAATACTTTGCAAAAGCTAGTCATTTGAAATCCATATATGTTCAAGGCTAAATGAAAGCAAATACGCATATCAAATCATGGTCTCTCAAATCCAGAAAAATCTACAATTTGAAATCCAGGTGTCCAAATAGATCCTAAGAGATTACATACGTATGAAACTACTCGAATACTCAAGCAACATGCTGATTCTAGGGCATATTTGTCTTCTGAAGAGTTATACAACCATAGAAAACTCTCCTATAGGCAAATTCTATGTAATTCTCTTGCAAATAGGATAACAAGCCCCTCAGCTGCCTGAATGGGGTCATGATGAAAACAAATAGAAGCCACACCAGATTTCCAGAGTCATAATGAACTAAGACCAATATGAACTGAAAAAAAGAAAAAGGATAAACAAGTATGAAACACTCTAGACAAATAAGTTATGACTTGAAACTAGAGGTTGAATGAGGAATCTCCCTACCAAATTCTAGAACTTGTTTTCAGGAGAATATTCAAAAATTATGGTCCACAAATAACTGACAGGAATAGGCAGTGAAGGGACTGTTTACATACCTATTTCGTAAAAAATGTCGTTCACATTAGCAGCAGTTTTTGCAGATGTTTCCATGAAAAAGAGACCATTTTCTTCAGCATAGGCACGTGCTTCCTACAGAGTCATTTATCAGAAAAAAGATAGAACAAAAGCAATCAAAAATCTTTCAGAAATATCAGAACACTCCATGCAATAAAGATGTGCCAAGAACCATGCTCAATAGAGATGGAAGAAAACTACCACAAAACAGCGTATCAATATCTACAGTAAGCAATCCAGCACAGATTAGCTAAATGTCTAAATTCAGAAGAATCCACATCCAAACAACTCATCACTTCCTTCTAAAATACCCTAACACTTGAGGTCTTCATTATCTGAGTATTCAAATAAGAAACTTAGCCAGATTAATCTTATCATACATCAATATGCCTTGAATGACAATGACTAAACTGCAGAAATATGTGATTACATAATTACGATTTTGCATTCCACTACCGTGGGCTATCTCCTCTTCAGTAAAATATTGCATCGGATAACCCATATCACGCATACACCAGTTATTTTTCCCAATCAAAGCTAGCTACACGTCTACAGCTCACAATAGATTTGAAATAAGCAATTTTAATTTTTTCCGGCAAAGGTATAGGACAGCAAAGCTTTCAAAGACATCAAACATTTTCCAATAAAGTAATAAGTATCACCCTCATAAAATTGCAGAGTCCCCATTTGAAAAAAGAGTTTATTTTTTCCAACATAAAACAAGAAATCAATGAAAGTAAACTTAAAGTAGGAAAATTTGTAAACTCTGCCAGGAGACATGTAGACTATCGCCAAATTTAAAATGTTAGCCTTCAGCAATATCAACAAAAGGATGACATATATAGCATCACTTAACAGGAAAAAAAAGAGCAAATATGGAGGGTATTCATATACAGGAGAAGCAAGGGGAAAAAGGAAGTGGACAACCCACACCAGGAAAAGATGAAGCTGTCCAAGACTCATATTACAAACTTAGAACCCCTGAACCAGAAATTTCACATTCAGGTATGTGTGTGTGGTCTGAGAGGGAGGGAAGTCGAACTTACTTCTGCAGTCACCTTCCTCTTATCCTCCAAATCAGCTTTATTACCAGCAAGAGCAACAACCATGTGTGGATTGCCTATAACAATCATCACCAAGTAAAAATGACTATTGAGTGTTCACAAATAACAACCTAAGCCACGTAAAATTCTCTGAGATATTAAGATAAGTATGAGAAAATAAGCCATATATGGATTGTGGAATAAACATGGGCAGATGAATCAATGTCAGGACTTATCTTCTTCTGCAGAAAATAACT
Source organism: Embelia ribes (assembly GCA_001753735.1). Lineage (NCBI taxonomy): Eukaryota > Viridiplantae > Streptophyta > Magnoliopsida > Ericales > Primulaceae > Embelia > Embelia ribes. Next base: position 2,664 of record MKEJ01070565.1, on the reverse strand, counting down.
GTTTCTCTGATTTTTCAATTTTTTATTTTCCATTTACATTTCGTTTTCCTACTTTTTAAATCTTTTTAGAAACACTATTTTGGATTCCTGAGGTGAAGTTCGACTTTTCTCAGGAACATCAATCAGTAAGAGTAGATCTTATATCAACAGAAAAGACCAAAACGGCATAATACACTACTTCAATAAAAGTATCTGCATTCAAGAACTTCAGACTACCTTGTTTTTGAAGTTCCTGCACCCACTTCTTGGCTCGCGCAAATGAATCCTAATTAATCCATGAGGAGAAATCCAATCAGACAATCAGGAATAGGAGGTAAGAGAAAGTAGACTAGATGCAAAATGCCCAAATAAAAATGGAAAATGCTACTCAAAATTTTTTAAGGATTGGCACCAAATGATTTAGCTTATTGATAATGTAAATCATGGTAAGAGCCCCCCACGGTTTAATGCTTAGAGAAATCGCCAACACCTTGGCAATCTCAAATAAGACATCAAGTGTTCAAACCCCAACAAGGGCAATATATGTATATATAGACGGCCCAGTGCACAAAGCTCCCGCATTGTAGGGTCTGGGATGGTCTGATGTACGCAATCTTATCCCTATTTCCAACGGAACGAACCCGTGACCCACAAGTCGCAACGAAGACGTGCAAGGCCACAACTTATAGAAAATCAAGTTAGGGTTTTAAATACCACCAACAAGGATAATATGTAATAATTGTATCAACTTGAATATACACACAAAACAAAGACCCATAAACTTCAGAACCATCTCAAATTTAGTTTGTATCCAACAACATTGGGAACTCATCTTGGATGAAGGTTTGAGGGTACACTTAGACCGGGGGTCCCCATGTGCCCCTGTGAAACTTGTAAAAATCACACTTTATAGGGTATGTTTTCCATGGAGAAGAAAACTTGTAGTTGTTCCCCAAAACACACACACCCCACCCTCCCCAAATAAAAACCCATAATAATAATAATAATAATAATAATAATAGTAATAGTAATGAAACTCCTATTAGCTTAAAAATAATACTTCCACCATTTCATAACTATTTATAATGGTCAATAATTTTACAAATTAGACCATAAGCATCATATAACCTATTAAAACCTACAAAATTATTGGATTTTGTACAATATCCATCATCAAATTTAACTGTCACTCATTATGGATTGTTTTCTTCCAACAAAAAAGAAAAGAAAAGAAAGAAAGAAAGAAATTGACCCGCCATTAAAAACTCGTAGCTTTTTCCCTACTTGGATGCGACACACATTATCCATTTAAGTTAGAGTTACGCACATATAGAGACCACTATCATGCGTCCCAAGCCTGGTGAAAATTTTATCAGGTGGATGAAAACTATACTCCAACTATGTAAATTAATAATGAGTCCCTAACTTAGAATTAGTTTATGGACATGCACATACAAAAATTCCAAAATATGTAAATCATCACAAGCAGGGGAAGATGATATGGTCTAACCGTGCTGGTGATGTCATATACAATGATAGCAGCGGCAGCACCTCTGTAGTACATAGGGGCTAGGCTATGGTACCTCTCTTGCCCTGCGGTGTCCCATATCTCGAATTTCACTGTTGCATCATTCACAGCCAGCGTCTGGGAGAAGAATGCCGCTCCAATCGTTGATTCCTGAAACCCCAATAATCCAACATCACCAAATGCAATCATTAAAGAAACTTCTAAAGTAAAAGTAATTACAAGTACTATCCTCATCATCATTAAAGAAGGTAGTGCCTATCATCGATTATATAAAACTAACCCCCGCCCTGGCAGGAAACTTAAAAATACACCCCACCCCACCCCCCACCCCAATGATTCAACATTACAAAGCACAAATGAAATGAAGTCCTAGAAACAGAAAGCAATCAAACTTCGTAAATACTTAAATATTTAAAGCCAAATATCATGAAATGGAATGGGTACTGCAGAATCCTTAAACCACACAACACATTCGATATTACAAGTCACAATTTTCATAGAGCTCTAGAAAAATGTAATGAAGCGACCTTCTTAAAGACATACAAATTCAAGGTCAGCTATCACGAAGTGGAGCGTGTATCATAATGATTCCTTAAACCCCACACCTCATTCAAAATTATAATCAGAATTTCCATAAAGCCCTAGAAATGTAAAATGAAGTGAGTTTTTAAAATAACTCCAGAATCATCATGGATGATTCCTTAAACCACACGCCCCCAATTCAAAATCACAAATAACCATTTTCATAAAACCCTACAAACTTAAAATGATACCCATTTCTCAAATTACAATTCGAGATTTAATATGTGAAACCAGTTTACCTGGAACTCCACATGAAAAGACCCAGATTTTGATAAAAAGCTAGAAACTTAATATGATGCAAAATTTCTCTAACAATAATCCGAGATTTAATAAGTGAAATCAGTTTACCTGGAATTCAATATTAAAAATCCCAGTCACATAAAACCCTAGAAACTTAAAACCAATACTAATTTCTCTAATAATAACTCACAGATTTAAAAATTGAAATCAGCATACCTGGAATTCAAGAAATTGGCCCTTGACGAATCGCAAGACGAGGCTCGATTTGCCAGCTCCCATGTCTCCCAGCAGCACCTGATGATCGAAATTCAATAGAAATTAATAGTAAAAAAAAA
>MKEJ01070558.1:0-21067 GCA_001753735.1 Embelia ribes | reverse complement strand
CAAAGTGGTTTTCTTGGTCTCCCTCTTGTTTATTGTATCTGGTTAGTCTTCATATTACTGCCAATTTTGCCAACTTTGTTTCATCCTTGTTATATTTTCGAGTAATTATTTATTTGTCTGCATGCATGCATGCGGTGAATGATTAAACATAAATGCCATATTGCTATAAGGACATAAATTCAATGTGAAATTTCAACTAAATTATGATAATTTAGACATACAGAACACAAGATACTTATGCTAAATATGAATGCAGCCCTAAGCTAGAAAAAGGCATAAAATATTGTGACAATCAGTGCATAACAAAATTTGTGTTTCTTTGTGTATGTATGAATTGTTGAATACATGTCGGCAATAATGTGACTCGCACTGAATCTTTCTTTTTTCTTTTTTTTTTCTTTTTTTTGACAACCAAAAACACAAAAATTGATCAGAATTGCAGGTCTCAAAGGTGCATGGTGAGAATGTTCGGGTAATTGACTTCAGCGAAAAGGCAAATGTTGAGCCTTGTAAAAATGCGGATACCGATTGCAAGGATTATTGTGATCCTAAATGCTCCAGTTTGTACATCTTCAATCAGTGCACCTTTGGGTGTCAACAAGTTACCCAAAAACATTTATTACATTGATATGTAACGAGCTATTTTCTGTTTCTCTAATTGGTGAAGAACACAAATCGGAAGTCAATAATTTTATTTCAACAATCTTGTCTTCTTGCACAGTTATGTAGAGTGATACTTTTTCCTCCTTCCTTGCTGCTTATATAATTTCCTCCTTTAACGTTTACTGCAAGATTTTGGGTTCGGGTATTTAGCCAAACAAACTTCAGCTTTTATGGCAAATTGAAAAGCCGAACATGGTTAAAGGTTGTAACCGAGCAAGTGTTTGATTTCGAAGCCAAATAGATTGAATAGGAATAGAATGACTTTAGACAATAACAAAGAAAAACGTTGGCGGCCCATGCTAGGATAGAACATATATGGTGGACGCTCAGCTCCAATATTACTCCGTAAATATCTTCACAGCAAATCCTTATCAAGGATGCTGGAAAAGATTAATCCTAACAACTTTTCTTACAAAAAAGAGTAAAGATAATAAACAAAATAAAAGAAGATGGGTGATGCATTGGGGAAATCAATCTTCTTCTGAATTGTTCAGAAACCGGCTTATTGCACTGATAAGAGCAAGTGGATTCTCCAAATGAACAGCATGTCCACAATTCTGCACCTCAACTATTTTGCATATATCCTCTTTACCATTTGCACTCTTTGCAGCTTGACTGACTTTTTGCAACATTTTGTGAGCAATACTTTTGAACTTTTTATCTTTAGCTCCTATGATGAGCCGAAGAGGTACTTTGCAATTTTTCAAATCATCCCACAATGGCCTGATATGCAAATTTATAACATGATCAAGGAAACTCATTTTCAAGATACAAAGAAAGTGCAGAAACTTTTCTAAACCCAAGCAATATAATGCAACTCGGACAATTTGGAGGTGACGTGCAAGCTAAGAAGGAATTCTGAATAGATTTCGGAAAGGGTTAAATTATGAAAGGTCTTCAGAGAAAAAATAAAAATAGAAGTACCCTAAAACTTACATTTGCCTCCCAACACTTGAATCAGATAGAACTTTTGCTAGAGAGTGTAAGTCACTATGCTGTAAACGGCTAGCAAGTATGTCGTTGAAACGCGGATGGTCTCTTAAGCTGTATAGTATAGGGATATATGTCACTACTACATGGTTTAAATTAATAAAATATCTTATCACAAGCAAATTTAATTAGCAAGACATAGAAGGCACCCCTACCTTTTCCACAACTCTCCCGAATACCAATTATCTAGAAACAGTTCTAAACCGTGTGCAATGAGGGAGCAAGCTTTCGAATCATCTTTAGCTTTTCGCATCTTTCTCGCCAATGCATCTTTTAAACCAGGGCTTCCAGATACTATAACAGCTCCTTTGATCTTGCATCACAAATTACATATTCAGGCTCAATTGGTATAGTTGTTGGTGCATCTTGAACTATTGCTAATATTTGATTTTCAAATCTATTTCTACAAGCAGCATCAGTTGTGCTTCCCATTTTCAAATTTCTAATCTTACTAAAATTTGCTAACAAATAAATTTAAGAGAAGCTACAAAGAGTACCTTAGAAGAACACCTCAATGCCATGTACAGGGCGATTCTAGCTCCCATAGAGTATCCGACAAGGGTAACTTTTCTAGGTGTGAATCTGTGAAATAATTTCCCCATTACATCTACAATAGCCTCAACTGACAAACTTGGTTCCTCTGCTGATTCACAGATAACATCTTTTTGAATACTTGATCCCCCATGGCCAGGCAGGTCGACTGCAATGCATCTCGAGGATCGCGAGATAGCTTTCATGATGGGTGTCCATTCTTCACCAGTTCCCAGGAATCCATGAAGAAAAACAACTACATTATCCTGCATGAGCCAAATCAAGTAAGAGAAGACAACTAATTCAGAGAACGCAGAGAGAACCAGATCGTTCGCATACAAGTATTGCAGTTGATCAAATACAAAATGGAAAACTTCATTTAGCGGACATTTCTTGAGCTGCTTCAGAAAATTCAGAGTTCCAATCTATGTGATTTTTTTGTTTTTCTTTCTCTTTTTTTTTTAACATAAATTTCAAAATGCTATTTTTTCCATGTTATTGAAAACATTTTCCGGGAATATATTCTCATTGTTTCAGTCTTTTACTAAAGAGCGGTCCGCGTTGATCATTTTCAGAACCATCACCAAAAAGAGCCCAAGTGACTCAAAGATTCAGAACTTGGGAACAAATCAGTTGGTAGCGCAAAATTCTGCACTTACGTCACTTTGCCGCCCAGCCTCTCGTATATTAGCCAGAAAAGAAAAACCCTCTGAATAGACTTCCAATTGATACTGACGAACATTTTCCCCACTAAAATTTCGCAGGATGACCTCGTCTTGGACTCGAAAGTCCCTCACGAAACGGGTAGCATCATAAGCAGATGTTTCTATAAAGCTGCTGTGTACACTACGTTGAATTTTCAGGGTATGATAACATACATCCTCTTTAAGCCATTGATAAGTTCCAAGGCCATGTGCTATAGGCAGAGGAGGCTCTCTTTCCAGAACTCTACATATACTTGCATTTTGTAGATCGAGATAACACGAGAACTGGATATAAGCAGACAAACCAAGACTACTCTCGAATGTAGCACTAATAATGCTCATCTTGCCTAGCTGCTGAGCCCATCTCGCAATCAATGCTGCATTTTCAAAACCACCGACAACACTTGGTTTGATAACCTGACAAAAATTTTTATTTAAATTATAATACAGCCAATTTTTTTACCACAACACCCCCGTGAGATGGCAGAATGGATACTAGTCCAAAGAGTACAATGACAAAAATATGATTTCACTTACAACAGCAACCACTCCAGAGTGAGTGAAATTAGCAAGCATTTCAATAGGATTTTCATGAATGTTGTCAATAGTTTCATCCAGTGCTACAGGTATCCTGGTCTCTTCACAAAACATAATGATATCATCTACATTACTAACAGGTTCCTGAAACAGAAAAAGTTACAAAAAGTCTTGTAACTGGTAGTAACAAGAGTGCAGGTCATTGAATACTCAGAATATTTAACTCACGAGATCATTAATTTCAATCAAACAACATTGGAATGAAGACAATCGACAAATTTAAATAGCTAACTTGAGAGTAACATGTATTTAAAATGATATTCATCTTCAAACGTGTCAAATACAAAGTGTGTGTGCAATAGCAAACAACAAACTCTAATCCATGCTAATAGTGATAACAGCTATTAGAACTTGGGGATATACCTCTACATACTGCAGGTCACAATTTATCACAGAATGACCAAATTGAACTGCCTCTTTGTAGCTCCACTTTCGATTTGCATCAGCACGAAGCTTAATACTGGGACCAACCTTCTTTCGAACTTCCCTTACAACCATTGCATCTTCAATGGGATCTGACCTACGTGCCACCTGTTTAAATATATTTACTTAACACAGAAGAAATTAACTCACAAAGTAATCATTTGGAATAGATCCTAACTTTTATTTTTATTGCAGAGAAACCTTCAGCGACAAGTTTCTCAGCAACATCGGCAACGTCTTCTGGAGTTCCTTTCGAGTCAAGAAGAGCACAAATCTGAATAGAGGGTGAGCTTTCAGATGATTTCTCTTCGACATTTGTCTGACTATGGAGTACGTTCAATAAACTGGAACGCTCCCTTGCTGCAATGGCATTGAGGATGGCCATTTCCAAGCCGCATCTTACACTTGGAAAGACAGACGCTGGCTAATTTACAAGAAATTAGTTGTATAAATAAAAATGACAGGACAAGTCACCTTGAGAAAGTGATGGCGTTGTAATAATGAGATTTTATTGACCATACCGAGATTCCTAATTTGTTCCAAAACCAAGAAGAAAATGAGCCTTTTAGGAGAGGCACCAAGTAATTGAGCTTTGCTTCTTTTAAGATGTGAATGAAAAAGTGAAGTTGCTCTTCAACATCAGCCAAATTTTCTTTATGGATTTCAATAGGTGCAACCTGTTCAAAAAACATACATCATATCAAACTGAAAAGTAAATCGAAAACCAAAATAGAAGGAAAATAAATCTGAACAGGGAAATGAAAAAAAATGCAATAACTACAAGCTGAATTTAAAGATACAAGGCTGAAGCGGAGGGAGACCAGAAAGAAAGGGACGAGCTTTGTTCCAATTGTTTAAGAGAACTGAAAGCTCTTCTCCATTATAAGCATAATTACATAAGTTTTAACTTCTAATTATAAAAGCAAAGAATCCCAACTTTCCATGCGATCTTCTAGAAAATACCCTTGAAAGGCTTATTTCTGAATTTCACGCTTCGGTATCACAAATAAGGGTTTCAAAGTGCAGCGAAAACAGGGAATGACCAACCAGTCCACTTGAAGAAAATATTGTGACGCCAAATAAATAAGTCAACGATTGAGTCACGAAACATCATACCTCTCCATATCCTATGCTTCCATCTTCAAGAGTCAAAGCTATAATGAAACCTTCTCTGAAGCTTGTCAGATGGTCAGAACATGCAGAAGCTGAAGTAGGTGGGGCACGTAGCTGAATTCTGTGACAATAAACATCAGTGCATTGAAACCTCTTACGTCAGAAAATACGTTCCGAAGATCTTATTAACTTAGGTTATTTGAAACTCGCCTATAGAGAGAGTACTTCGTTTCACAGATTTTAATAAGAAAAGTGCCATTTAACATATGATCGGTCAGGGTAAAGCTTGAAAGAAGGCTTAGGGCATCATCTGCTGCTTGACATGCAAATTGTCTCAACATTCTGGAAAAGGCGGGGGATGCAAGTTAGTAGAAGATAGCAATGAAGAATGTAAAGGAAAATCCTTTACAAAATAAAAGAAAGTAACACTGACCTGTGGAAAGTAGCATTGGCATCAATGCTGCTCTCAACCTCTATAACGCTATCAACTTCTTCCTGACGAGATGCCAAAAGGGCATTATTTAATTCCACTTTCGTCCCCACTCGAACATGCTTCAGACTGCATAAAATTTGTGATTTCTTAACCTATTAAGACTGGACTAAATTCCGTAGTAAATGAAGTCAATAATAAATATGCAAAATAAAATGATACCAAACTACACACACAAACAGAAAACCAAAATAAGCTTGCACCAGTATTTAGCCCAAGATAATTCATTTTTCTTCTTTTTCTTCAATCTTGTTTATTTAATTGAGAAGTTCCTAAACTTAAATTGGAGTTACAGAAAACGAAAATGGGCATGAAGGAGGAGGAAACCAAACACGTTTGCACCAACATACGTGCAAGAACTCTTACCCATGTGCCAGACACAGGCTCCCAAGTGTAATATTGTGAGCAGTGTAGAAATAATGATCCAATAGTCTCTGTTCGGTTGTATCTGCAATGGGGAGGAACTTGAAGATTGCGCCACCGTGATTGTTCAATACTAGAATCATCATTGGTTTCCGGCATATTCTTCAAAGACAAAAGATTACATGTTACTTGAAGACAACAAAGGGCATACATCACCATATACAGCAGTAAAAAAAACATGGACAATGGCATGCAAGCCGCGAGAATATAACTATTACTCACAAACAAAGCTAAAGCATCTACGAAAGATAAAAACCTCAAGACTGCAAGTAAATAATGATCTTCCAAATACTTGAAAACTTCACTTAACATGGTATTGGCTAAGTATTAACTATCGCCAGATAGGCAATCATAAGAAGCAGACCTATGAGCATAAAACAACTATATAAAAGGATCTGTTACCTTTGCTTCAAGAGTGCCAATCCATTTGTATCATGCAGAAAAGAAATATCTCCAAGCACGCAGATGACCTAAACATAACCACATCACTAAGAAAGGCAATAAATCTTAATAACTCTCTTTGAATAGATGTATGCATTAATAGATTTTCAGATGCTAACTCTTTTGTTGCTTCCTACAGCAAAACCAACTGCGGCGCTAAGCAAACCATCAATGCCACTAGCTCCCCTATTCCCAGCAACTTGTATCCCACAGTATGGCAATCCCGGGCTTGACATAGCAGAAATATCACACGTACATTCTGTCCAACTACATATATACATGTCTGCGTCACGAATAGCCATACTGTTCCCAACAAATATAGCAGAGTCAGAGGAAAGAGCTTGTGGAATCATATATGATACATAGGGTTCTGTCAAGGACTGTTCAGATTGGATTAGTAATGACATTTCCAATGCAACCTGGCAAGGACAAAGGAAGAAGTTGCAGAATAGACATCGCAGCCAATGGTTCCGCATAGAAATTATGGAAACCTTAAACCTCTTTCTACAAACTCGTATACAAACAAAATCAAGGCTGCAAATATAGAGGTGATAGCTACTTTATCGAATGTTTCAAAATCAATTACTAGAGCTTCTTGACTTTCTAAAATTTCATATATATATATATTGTATAACTCACTTATGTGATATTGAAAAGGAGAAGTCTAAAATATTTTTTCCAGTCTGAAACTGACTAGAGAAACAAAACATTCGTCACAAAAAAAAAACTATGACCAATAGTCATAGAGGAGAAAGGCAAATCCAAATTCATAACCATAATCAATCAAAGAATTTGTTTGTGACAAGAAGCTAAAGCGTTCTCTTTTCGATGGGACACAGACTCCATGGGCAGGAGAGGATGTATTGCAGCCAGACCTTTCAACAAGGAAAAAATGTAGCCAAGTACGGAAGTTTGAAATTTGTGAAACTAGGAATTTCGAAGGAAGCAAGTTAAAGTTGCATATAGAGAAAGAGAAAATAAAATACCAAGTGATACATACCACTTTATCCAAAGCCCCCAGAAGACCAGACCATTTTCTGCTAATCTTTGGTATGGGGGCTTTAAGTAAACAATTAGCAAACTTAGTTATGGTACTTTGTATCCTGTGTGTTACAAGATGCGAAGGATCATGACGAAAGGGGTGCTCATCTACAAAAATGTAAGTGCAAGGAAAACAATCCTCCAGCATTTGACAAACTCTCTTGCTTGTAATCCGACTCCCAATCTGCAATAAACGCACATAAACAAAAGTACGTTTTCAAGACAATAGCTTTTTTTCTTTTTTTCATTTTCATTTTGGGTGGGGGAGAGAGAGATATATGTCTGGGATGGATTAGTTGATTCACATAACATGATTACAAACAAGGAATGTACCTGAATAATCACATCAGCGTGTGCCCAGTCCCTGACAGAATGTGAAAGTAACAAATGATCAAGATGATCGATGAAGTAAAAGTTGGTCTCAACTTCAGAGTGAGTCAAATATTTCCTCAAACGTAAACCAGACAAAATGTCAGCTATAACAGGCCAAGAAAGATGCTTCGCCAGGAGTTGAGCTGCCCATACATCTTCTTCATTCCGAATTTCCCCAATTACTAGAAGCCCTTTATTTGCCCTTTGGATAGCTTCTAGTACCTCTACCATTTGAACATGAGTACCATCACATGCATAAGAAGAGTTTGAATTGATATAGCTTGTAAATGGCTTTGAACTTGACATCCAAAAATCTAAACCTTTTAAACAGCTTAAAGACCACTTTTTTGTCGTGCTATCCAAAGGTTCCCTAAAAGGGCAGTTGATGTGGACTGGACCGCAAGGTGTACTGGTCGCCAGGTGAACAGCTGAGTCAAGTGTGGTAAGCACCATTCGGGCGGTAACTTCATCAGAAGGTGAGGGAAAATCATAGAAGAACCTCACAAATGAACCAAAATGGTTAACCTACAATAGAAAAGAAAATTCATTATTGGGAACATAACTAGAGTTTATACAGTGAAGAGAGTATCAAACTATACAGATTATCAGAGGATATAAGCTTAGACAAGACATGCACAAGAGCGAAAGCTGTTAGGCATGTGTTATTTGGCAACAGCCAAGATGTTCACCTAAAAATATAGTAAACAAACATGGAGAAGGATGTCCAGGAGCTTGCTAAAAATGTTTACATAAATGTGCAGTACCTATGATGTTAATGAACAAGTACAAAATTAACAAGGCACATTTAGCACCACCTATCATTTCATTGAACAAATACAAAATCAACTAAATTAAAATCTACGTACCTGATTGATCGACTGGTTTGCTCCAACATCCTGCAGCTCTGGAGGACGATCTGCAGTAAGTAACAGAATTGGAACGAAGTTTTGACTTGCCTCCACAACCTATTCAGCACAATGACATACAAGTTGTGCAGAAGTATCAGAACCAAAAAAACATGGAAACATAATTTTGGGTTCCGCAACAACACTAGCTCTTGTGCTCAAGAGACATGCTTTTAAGCAAACAGAAAAATTAGGAAGAAAAGCTATGGCGAAGCATTAGACTACGGGGAAAATAATAATTTTTTCTTGTCAAAAAAAACCCCTTTGAATAAGATCTTTTGAGAAGGACAATTCATCTGAAAAGAGAATTTCTTACCATACCATGTAATAAATACTTTCTAACTTACTCTTTCCATCAAAAACTAACTTCTAAAACCAAAAAAATGCCAGCTTAAAATAATTAGTGCAAAAACAAGTACTTAACATCAGTAAGATGATTGATATGAGAAAGGGCATAGAAAATCTGTGTTGAGTACTTACAGCAGGAAGAAGATTAGAAATAGCAGTGCCTGATGATGTTATGACAACTGCTGGTTTACGAGAACCTTTGGCATAGCCAACAGCATGAAATGCAAGTGAGCGTTCATCGTAGCATGAAATGCAAGTGGTAAGAGGATGAGTAGAAGCAGCAATAGCAAGCAAAGATGATCTTGAGCCAGGAGCTACACAGAAATGCTAGATGAAGAACAAATCAGACATACGAATCTTTTAACAGCATGAAAAATAAACACTTCATCTCACCGTCAAACCAAGTCGAGAGCATTCTTCAACTATCATAGATGCCCATAAACTGTTGATGTTCGGATACTCCCAGATAGAGTGAGATGTTATGTTGACATCAACCTGCTGATACTACAAAAGAATGATAATCTGAAGAACTATTAATCAAGTTGTCAAATTAAAATTAAACAACCTCAAACCACATTCACTAGCATCAGAACATCAACTAAGTTTGACCGGGGTGTAGAGTGGGAGAGAAGGGACGACATGAAGTGGTTAAGTCTAATGAACATTATTTTCTTCATATTCTAATGACTTAGCTATAGACAAGATTCGAATGTAAACCAATATAAATCCTACATCATTATCTCCTTTTCACTTATCACAAAAAATCCTACATCACCAGAAATTTTGTAATTTCTACATGTTTGTAATGACAGTATGGAAGATAATTTCATCCCTTTTTCAACCAACTCTTTTCCAGATTCCACAACAGATGGAATAAATATTTAACCAATCAGTCCAAACTTTTCCAAAATCATTAAGATATTAATTTTAAATTACAAGCTCTAATTCATTGAAAAACCAAAACCGAAAATTACAATCAGAATCAAACGATGTGACTAAAAACTTTTCTTCAATTTTACCCTTTAAACAAATTCCATAAAGAAATTCAAGTAACCAATAGTAAGTCCTACATTCTGCGTAAGCATCTACCCAAGTAACGGTAACATACCATGTTGTTAGCAATTGCCAAACATTCTGAAAGCCTGAAAAAGAACTGACAGCACGAAGAAAGCTCATTCTGCAAAAAATCTTGAAGTAAATGATCCATAATTGGCTAGACATTCAATAGAAAACAAACGAAACTCAAACCTAAGTTAGATTAAAATTCTTCTGCTTTCTTTCTATTTGTGACAAAAACTATACCACCTAAAAAGAAGCAATACTAAATTGTCACTGGGTGCTCAAGATGTAAGATACACCAGGTTAACGCAGATACCAGTTCAATAGCATCATTGACACCCCAACTTCCACCAAGCATAAGAGCTCTACCATATACCTACACAGAAAACAAGCGGATGTTTTAAGAGTGAGTATGTAATTCCTTCTTTTTTTTTTTATCCTTCAGAAATTGGAGTCATGCAATAACGTGAATAAATAATAGCAATTATATAAATGAAATCTGTCTTTCGTCCCATAATTGATTTAAATTAACTTAGGGGTTAGGACACACAAACATAGAAATGTACCAAAATATCAATGAATAGTTGCAAAAGAAATTAAACAAAACTTAATGTAACTGCAAATAATAGATATAACAGGACACAAGTGCCGCCGGCAATTTCATAAAACTTAAAGCATATTAAGTATTTTAAATTTAAGTGCAAGAAAGAAAGAGAGAATGTTCATACCATCTGGGCAATTTTATCTTCTACCAAAGTGAACTTTCTCAGGGTAGATGTGATGCATACATTAGGATCTATACCTGTGGTATTCCAAAGATGATGAATGACCTAAAATAAGAAAATATCACTCCCCTCAAATAGTATACAAGAAAATAGGAATGAAGTAAAGGAAAAACAAGTAGAGAGACAAAGTATCACGCCCACAGACAATAAGATTGGTGGGCACGATATGAGAAACTTACAATACCTGGTAAAGAGCCAACTCAAATGAATCAACTGCCTCTTTGAATGTACAGTGAGAATCTTCGTCCCAGACCAGCGTTCCCACCAAAGTAGACGCATCTTTTGACTCATCCAACTCAATCTATAGAAAGTATATTCATTTTGAAAATATGAAAACTCACATGGCAGATACAAACCAAAGAAAACAAGATATAGATTTATATGAACAGAATCAACAGGATACAAAATTAACTCCTTAATTCAATGGAATAAAGATGCGTCATAAAAAACAGAATGAAAGATACGGAAAGAATGGTATCCAATATCAGGACATTTGCAACAATAAACGTGATAAAGAATGTAAAGTAACCTCAGGTATAAAAAAGTAACATGAACCTCTTGTGTGCTTTATGGAAGATGACTCCACATCAAAGTTCATATCCATAAAACCATAAGCTGTTACTACTTCAGAATCTACTGAGAGGAATCTGAAGAGGGAAAACATTAGAAGTTTGTCAAACTATAAGCAAAAGGAATCAGCATTAAATAAAGAACACGAATTAGTCTGGAAAACTCCGGTTAATTTACCACCCATTCCACCCCCACACACAATGAAAAAAGATCAGAAAAAAAAACAGTTTATTTTTAATTCGGACTTGCTTTAAATAATTCTCAAGATCAATCTCCAATTTCCACTCTCTACCCAGATCATTGCAGTTAGTCTCAGAGTTAAATATCCCAAACTAGCTAATCGACCAGGGCCATGAGACCACAAATCAGTAGAAGGATTACATATAAGTGTGTAGTTTGGTACAATGAGACAAAACCAACATGAAAGTTACCATTAACGCACGGATACATCAAATTGGACTTCCAAAGCTACTCTAAGAGGAACAGAACAGAGATTGTCGTCAATAACCACAAAAAGTCAAGCTTCTAAGTTAACTAAACCTCTTTAATGAACTCCTTTCTCTTGTGGCAATAGATGAAGATCCCTTAAAGAAGACTGAAGCGCCAACACCGAAAACGCCCCGCAATCTGTTCAGAGAAAGTGAGCTGAGTGTGGAATTATCCTTTTCCTTGGAAAGAAAAAATTGAGGATATGCTACTGATGACTCAGGTTGGCAACAAAACCAGTGCAATGCTTTTGCACTTGGGGGCACAAGAACCTGCAAATTCACAAGCCCGATTTTTTAATAGAAACTACACAATGCAAACCACCAACTCTTATGCATATAACCACGCGGGGTAATCTTCTAAGTATTACAGAAACTGTGGTAGACGGAGGAACAAGGAACAACATGCCACTTAATTAAAAATATCTATAAGTATGAGTACAAAAATATATGTGATACTCGTCATTTACGGAGGATATTTTGTTCATACAATGTGAATGTTGCGCAACAAGCTGATTAGAGAATGGTGTATTCAAGCTAAAGGCTCAGTCATCATATGTTTCAGGAAGAACAAATTAAAAAATAAAAACATAATCTGTAAATAAGTACTTAGTAGCTAAAAGCGATTAGTTGCATGCCTCCATTTTTATTGGCTTGTTGAACCAAAGCACTGGACTGGAACATGCTTTGATAAGGATATCTGGGTACATGATTATTCGATTGCTAAGTGAACCCACATTTTGTAGCAAGGTTGGTCCATCATGTGAAATGGACAGGAAAAGGTTGACCTTAATTCTTATATTCCACTGGAACTTAGATTCCCATGACTAAATACTTTCCCACCTGACATGCGGTAGATCTTCCCTGGTTGTGCAGAAAAAGCTACCACATGGAAATTAAATAATGTAAACTGTACCTGAAACCTAAACACTCCACTAGAGGACTGAGGAGGATTCAATTTTAATTCTTCAACAGCGCTTTTTATCTCTTGCAGACCTTGCTCAAGCATCAACGCCGGCGGAAGGTTACGCGTAATGCAGGTTGCTACCAATACTTCAACATTCTCCTCTTTCAAAAAATCCTGCTTTCTTACGGAAATCCTAGTCATCTGTAAGAAAAATCTATTAGCATGCCTAAATAATCCCCAAAAACGATGCTAGATTACAGTTTTCAAAAGAATAAAACTTGCCAACTAACTCAGGGTTTTGTTGGTGGCCTAGTCATTGTTCAGTTGTCGATTAAAATTTACTTTTCGAGATTTGTTTCAGTTCTAGTTTTTTGTGCAGAAATGAAAAATAGAAAACAGGTTTGGTAAAAGTTATTGCCAAAAAGACAAACTTTAAGTATCAAATCTATGTTCATCATGTAATTAGAAACACGACATCTCAATATAACCAATGCGAACTTCTTACGATCCATTTCCAATTTTCCGACAAAAAACAACTGCATATGGAAACATGGTATTTGATGGGATTTCATAAGAATTGGATGGCATGCCATATCCAACCCGGTATGAAAAATTAAAACAAACTAGTATCTACAATAACAAGAACAACAATAAAAAAGCATTAATCCCAAGAATTTGGGTTCAGCTAAATAAACCAAAATAAAGTATCATGTAGCGTGCTTTACATGAATTTTCCACGTTAGGCACTTCTATCTAAGGCAACTTGCTAATCTTCTTTTGCATCACACATGTATTTTTAGTATCACTCGCATCCACGTTTAGAGAGATCTACTCCTATCTCTTATTTCCTATCCCGCATTAATATGCTCACTCTTTCAAACTCAAGCATTCACCAGTCTCTTTATTGCATGCACAAAATGCGTTACACTACTCTCTCTCGTCTTATACACAATTAAAGCCATCACTGACCTCGTACAAATCTCTTCAATTTTTACCTCATCTTTCCTACTTTTCCCACTCACCCATCTCAACATCCGCATATTTGTTTGCTCAACAATCACTTCACTTCCCACAATAAGATCATTAATTCAATTTCCCGATGAAACACCGATCCTTTCTAAGGGATCAATAGTTCAATAATACCGCTCCCACTCGCGGTATGAGACAACCAACCCAACTCATGGTATTACGAAAGTAAAGTGCTTAAATTTCCATTTCACTGCATGCCAAATACAAAGGGGGTTACGAGCTTTTCTAGGCTCGAATTTGTAAGAAAAATTTTTCAAGGCCTCATTATTCTTGGCAGTTATACAATAAAAGACTAAATAAACATTAAAGGCTACTAAGAAAAAAAGTCTTGTAACCGGCGAGATATAATGCTACAAAATATTCTAGAACACGAAAACTAATTCATTGCACTTTCAGAAACGAACAAATGTAAAAATGACAATCAATTCAAAAAACCACATTGCACTTTCAGAAACGAAGAAATGTCAAAATGAAAACTAAACTGATAGTCACAAAACTAATTATTTTGAAAGAGACAGAAAAAAACCTTGTCAATGGCCATTTGGCGGCGACGGCGGGGGTTGGAGAGGGTGACGTTTCGGCGGCGGAGAGAGGAGGTGCCGCCGGAGGGGAATTGGAAGAGAGAGAATGAAGAGAGAGAGTGAAATAGTGACGTCATCTTTCTCTCTCTGTTGAGGTGAAGGGTGGAGAAATGAGTGAAACAGACAGATCTGCTTTGGATAAGGAGTGATTTTCTTTTCGACCCCTCTATGTTTGTTAAACTACAACTACCTCCATAGTGATTTGTTTTGTTACACTTACTGCCCACATTGTCATTGGTGAATGAGATAGTAGAACAATATATGCAAATAAAAGATTACGTTTTAATAGTTTGAATATGGATACAAATGAACCGAGCCGTTGATCAACAAAATCAGGTTCAGTTCAAACTCGTTCATTCAATAAACGAGTCGAATTTGAATATACCAATACGGCTTGTTAGATAAAAGAGTTGATCTTGAAAAAATCCCGACTCGGATAGTTAAAGGCTTCGGCTCGTCTGAATTATTTTAGATCATGTACTTTTAAATATATATTTCGAACTAGAAGAGTAAATTTATGTGCAAAAACACATATAATTCACATTGAATTTAATAAATAAAAAACTCGTACTATTTTATGGATGTTACATTCTTTTATAACATTTACATTTTCGATAGTAAGGTTACATTGAAAAAATTATACAATGATCTAGTTATTTGGTATATATACTAATAAGCGGTTATTAGTTAGTGATTATATTAGATTATTCAAGTTAATAATGTTATTTTTAAATGGTGTGACAACCCTATCTAAGTGATTTTGTGTTCAAAGTCAATTTTAGTGCAATTATAGTGATGAATTGTCCTTTCATATTATTAGGTAGCCCACTAGCACAAATGTGCTAAAACTAAATGGGCCAATGCCACTTTAGGCTATAGTGGGCTAATGATCGTTGGTTTGCCATGAACTGAGTCTCTTAATTCTTTAGCATATAGCAAACTCAACAAGTGAAAAATGTTAACAAATTAAAATGCACACTGTAAATGGAATTAATAATGTTACATGCAATTCTTTCAAACGCATGTTATATTAGTACACATTATCTCAATATTACCAGTGTAGTAAGTTTGTATCATTTTGTATATATATTCTCTATAGATGTCTCTGTTTTTCGACGGGCGAGCTAATTCATTTTGAAAAGGACAAAATAAAGTCCGATATTTTCGTAAAAAGACCATTGAGCAATAGTTCTCCTCCTTCCTCTTGAAATCCTCGAACAAAACGTTCGGCCCAGTTCGAACACAAAAGTAAAGTGAACTTGGCTCAAGACGAAGGATCAAAGCCGCTGAGTTTGTATCACTCTCCTTCTTAGATGATCTTTAATTTATAATAAAAATAAGAATGCAGATGCATCTAAAAGGTTGTGTGCCATATGAAGGGAGCTAAATTGTCCCATTTGTAAATGGGTATTGTCTAATGGTAGGCCTTCAATGTCTCCCTATGTAATCAAAAGGCACACTCATTGCCATCCATGACTTTTCCAATTAGTGCTTTTTCTTCGCGCTCTCATTAGCAAATAGCTTCTTCAAAATGATAGTTTCGTATTGAGAACAAAAACCAACAAAAAATATCGTTTATTTTTCATTTCCGTGCGGAGAGAGTGCAGTCGAACTTGCCATATAAGCTTGTTTGGCGGGAGCTTAAAAGCTCCACTTATTTGTTTTTTAAGCTTCTAAGCTGGCTCGGGTTTGGTTGCCATGTTTACAAGCCTNNCATGCTTCTGTTTGTTCGTTCCATGATTAAATAATGGGATTTCTTTCGGGTCCTCCAAATCAAAACTCTTATCCGTCATTGACGTTGTGCCTGCCCTCCTTCTCCTCCTCCTCTCAGTTGCTATCATCAGACTTCAAATCGAGGTTCCCCGCCACCACTTTGTGCCACCAAATCTCGATGATGGGGTTTCGGGTCTAAGCTTTTGAGATGGATTTTCCGGGATCTAAGAATACCATTTGTGGAAAATTAGGTTTTAATAACTCTGAATTGCTTTTGCATGAATTATTTGTGGGTACTTAACAAATTTGATACACTATATTGTAAATAGAAATTACAATAATTATTTACGATTATTAATATTTTTTTAAAAATAATAATAATTACTCAATCTATTTGAAGCCAAACCAAACCACCCACACCCAGCTCAAAAGTATTGAAAATAAGCTAACTTTATTGTTTACTTCGGAAAAATTAATTTATTAACTTAAAAGTTCTAACCAAACCACCTTGTTACAATGCATGAAGTTGAAAGGGGTGGAGTGATTTTTAGAAAATGTGCAGTGGACTAACATAAACTTCATCAAATATAATGGTAGTTCTTTACACTCCATCTCGCTATTTGTATCAGATTCCCTAAAATACTTATTTTCCAATTTTATGTAATCAAAAGATAGGTGATATTACTTTTTGACTATGCATCAGAATACTTTGTGGTTATCTAAAATGAAAAAATTTTCGAATGGTTCTCCAAATTTAAACAATCACTATTAATTCTTTAAACATATAAAATAATATATTCTCTCTCGTATCACATCAATTCACTATTATGTTAAAAAAATTAATATATATACTCTCTCCACTTACTCAATTATTATTAAAAAAGTAAAATATAAGATAATTATTTAAAATAATTAAATAGTAATTATAAATTAAATTTAATATTTAATATTTAAAATTATTATTGAGCTTAAAACTACTAAATACAAGAAGAACTAAAACTTTAAGCATATAGAAAATAATATTTACATTTAAAAAGTAATAATTATAATTTTTATTAGTATTTAAATTATATAATAAACATATAATTGAATTTAAATTTAAATATTGAAATTATGTATTTATTAAAAATTAAATTTATATTTATATTATAAAATTTTAATTTATATAATAAATTTTATCGGATTTTTATTTATATTTTTCTTCTATCTCATCACTTCTATACCCTTTCTCCTCCTTTACTTAAAGAGAGATTCTATTTATATTTTTTTTATTTATATAACTAATTAATAAATGAAATTAAAATTAAAATTATAAATTTAAAGCTAAGAAATAATAATATTTTTTTATTAATGCATAATTAAATAATTAATATTTTGCAATTATATGTATTGGTATGTGTGGAATTTTAAGTAAGGAATGTTTAAAGAAAAAATAGTATTTTAATGTAGTAGAGAATGTGATAGATAATCTAATATAGGGTAAGAAATAGAGATATCGTAAAATAAAGATAGAGTTCATTTTTTCTGTATTTTAGAAAATTTGTTAAGAGAATCTAATGCAAATGCTCTAAGAACCAGAAAACTATGGAGGCAATCCTTTACAAAAATTAGCCACCTAAAAGGTTAGCAAAATCTCCTAACACGAAAGGAAAGCTAGGAAGCACGAATAACCAACATGGGTGCTGTGTCCGAGTCCAACACGTATCAACATTCTCCACTGATGATGTTTCAGGGACACAGTTTTATGGCATCTGGAAAGGTATAGTTGGCAGTACGGTAGTTTCCCTGGTGCAGTGGGAGTAGGCTTAATTGAAACCCTATTTGGGATAGTGGTTCATTAAGCAACCACTCGCCTATATGGCTATACATAATGAGCTAAATTCTAGTGATAAAGTTCATTCTTTACTACTTTTGTTTTCTCGTCAAGATTCTTCTTTAAATCATGATTGTCTTTTTGGGGGATCTGGATCGGGAACCCACAGTTGGGATGAAGTGATCTGGATAGGGAACCCATTGATAAAACCATGCGGTTGGCAAACAAAATGAAAGAAATGTTGTTGCTGTAGGCCCTTAGCCTATTGACATTTCCTCTAACCTCTAAACATGAGGTTGTGAGTTTGAATCTTGGGGCTCCTGTCCCGACGTGGATTACCCATTAAAAGGAAGAAAAAATTGCATTTAGGGTATTTGATTCCATCATGATTGTGCGAAGGCTTGAATGAGTAGAATTTCTAATAGTAAGTATCTTAGCTTTACCTATCAAAGAAAATTTTATCTTTGTTTTGGTATACTGACTCAGTGGTTTTGTATCCAGCTGGAGTATGATATTTTGGAGTATGTTGTTATTGAGCGTTTGGCACAAGGAGGGCGCGAGAAGCTAAAAGATGATGGCCTTAATTTGTCCGATTGGCTTCAGTCTCTTGCATCATTCTGGGGCCACTTGTATGTATTCACAGTTCTTCCTAGTGCGTAAATATTATAATACTACTCAAAATCAAACTTTACTTGATCTTAATTATTTCTAGCAATTGGTTTTTGTTTGTTTATTCCGTTACATAGGAGGGGTTTGGTGGGGATTTGGGGCTGTATATGCCTTTTCTACATTATTTGCAAATTTAGCAGAAAAAATACAAGCTGTGATATCTGTCTATTGATCTGATATATTCAATTGTAGCTTTGGTTTTTTGGTTTTTTTCCAATCTATTACCATGCCTAGATTTATTTCAAGGAGAAAAAGTTTGCCTTCATTCTTTGTTCTTCTGCTCCGTTTAAAATTTAGCTTGATAGATTTGTAACCCAATCTAAAAAAGTTAATGATATTTACCAACCTTATTGCGTATAGAACTTGAATATACATGGGATGCTTTACCCCTGTTTGCGGGTTGCAGATCTACCTCAGCAATTACCGGTTGGCTGGAGCTGAGGATGTTGTGTGCATTCCAATTTATCTGAACTTTTTCTATGGATGTATTTCTCCAGTCTTCTTGGTAATTGTTTTTGGAAACAGAAATGGGGAAGAAAGAAAGGGGTTGAGATAAGAAATTTATTATATCCCGGGTCAAAATTTATTATATCCTGGGTCAAGAAGGGGTGCTGTGATGATGACACTTTCAAAGAAGAAGTATATCTAAATATCATTCCACATGTTTCATGCCTTTATTTGAATCCAAATTTGAATGGCGTGATTCGTTGGGAATAAAATATAAAGTGTAGTTCAGGGTCTTAACTAGGCAGTTGTGTGAACTCCTTGCAATTGTTTTGTTAATTAAAGCAAAAGTTTGGATTTGCTCAATGATGGATAGAGAAAGGTTATTTACTGGTGGACAAATACAGCTGATTGGGTCATAAAAAGGGAGAGGGCAGAGGCGCTCGGTAGTGATCTGTGAGTGTGACACATGTTTTTCCTATTCGGGAATTTAAAACCTAAGGTGTGCTCTATATGAAACGTGGAAGTTCTGCATATCCTCTGTTGGTGTTTATAGTGTGCACTTGGCTGGATTCTGTCAAGGCCGGTGTTTGGCTTCACTTGGTAAAGATTGATAGCCATGCAGATAACGGTTGGATGCATGTCTTCAAATTGTACAGAACATCTAGTTATGTATTATTTTGTTGTGCTATCATCTACTCAAAGTTTCTTCATCGATGTGTCTTTGGGGGTGTGAAGTAGAAACATGTTGAAATAGAGATTAACGATGCTGGGACAATCTTCTTCTTGTGCTTCTGTTGCTGAATTTTTTGGATGTAATTTTCAGTTGATGGGTGATTATGTGATCACAGTTTGAAGTTGAAGGTATAGTTGTTAGTAATGGATACTCGCATCTTCAATGTGGTTTCCAACCCGGTGCTTTTCCAATCATGGGGTTTTAATTTGCATTTTTCTGGAAATGAAACTGTGGATGCTTCCTAAGTCTTTTTCTGCTTCAGTTTGTTGCTGATGATGCCATACATGATAGATTGAGCAATGTGGTACCCATGTCTCAAGATGTTCATTTATGGAATTGAACACTCTTTTCACAAATCTAAGTTAGCAGATTTGTATGTGTCGAGGTTTTTCGATGGTTTTGATTCTATGAAATTTGTAATTTTGATGCTCTGATATATGGGTTATCTGCACATGTTATTGGTGGTACATGAAAGGAAGTTTTTCTCAGAGGCCTTCTACTTCCTCTTGCCTTGCCCTTTTTGGGTACATAATCACATCTACATCTAAAGTTAATGCTTCAAAACCCATCAAGAGTGGGGAGGGCTTCTGTTATCGTCTGAAGCAGGGGTACCTTAATTCCTTGTTATGGCTTCCTGTAAGATCCTAAAATTTGTAATTCCATAAGTACCATAATCATTCCTTGAAAAGAAAGGTACAAAAAAAAAAAAAAAAAAAAAAATAATTTTTTAAAATTTTAAATAAAAATTTGTTTTTATATTTTTTTTTTTTTTTTTTTTTTTTGTTTTTTTTTTTTTTTCTTTTCTCTTTCTAAAACTCACGTCCCCGGGTTTATGGGAATTTGAGGCGTGACATTGTAATAATGGAGAAATGAAGAGAAAAAGAAAGAAAAGGAGAAGGGTGCTCTCGGGTGGGAAGGGCATGAGGGGCAAAAATGGTATTTCACACTTTAAGTAGCTTCTTGTGTACTCTTGGTTTAATTAATGAATAAAAAATCCTTAATTAAGTGTTAATGATCATTAACCACAAGTTTAAGGCCTTAAAACTAGCTTAGATTAGCCTAATAAAGCTCTTTGATTTAAGCCTTAAACCATTGTCATTAAGCCATTAATTAAAGTTTAACTCATGTTGACTTTAGTTGACCAAGTCAACAAAAGTCAACTCTCAAAGGCAACACCGAAAATTTCAACATCTCGAAATTTCTGTATTTCCATATTCTAAACTCATCAGTTCAAA
>MKEJ01070556.1:0-11177 GCA_001753735.1 Embelia ribes | reverse complement strand
TGAAAATATAAATTTCCAACAATTGTAGCTTGAGGAACACCCAATCACCCACTTTAAACTGCTTTTCTTGCCTCTTGTCTGCTTGAATTTTCATTCTCTGTTGAGCATGCTGCAATCTGTTTTGTAATAACTTTGATGTGCGCATCTGCTATTGTAAGAAATCATCCACCCACATAGTATTAGCAACCCCAGTAACTTAATCAAGTGCCCGAGGTGGAACTTGGCCATAAAGAGCTTCATAATGAGACATTTAAATTGAATGATGATAAGAAGTATTATAATACCATTCAACCAAAAACAACCATTTAAACCATATCTTAGGCTTATCACAACATAAACACCTTAAAATATGTTTCTACACATTAACAGGTTCTATTTACCCTTCTGTTTGAGGATGATAACTGGTACTCATATGTAGCTTAGACCCTACCTAATTGAATATATCCTTTCACGAATTACTTGTAAAGATAACATTACTATCTGAAACAATTATTCTAGGAAAGCCATGAAACTTGAATATAGTTTGAATGAATAGGGTAGCTAATTGTTCAGCATTATAAAGATGAGACAATCTCAAAAAATGACTATACTTTGATCTTCTGTCTACTATTATCCAAATTACTTGCATACCCTGTGACATTGGTAACCCCTCTATAAAATCCATTAAAATTTCAAACCAATTTGATGTAGGTATAGACAAGGGTTGTAATGACCCATAGGGCAAAGAATTAATAGATATACATTTTTGGCACACCAAACAACTACCTACATAAGGTTTTACCTCAGCTTTCATGCCTTTCCAAAAGTAGTTGCTTGCACACTTATGCATTATTTTCATAAAACCTCCATGCCCTGATTCAGGGTGATTGTGTATCGATTCCAAAATTTTTGCTTTTAAACTAGTAACATTTGAGATATACAACCTATTTTTATAAAGCAAGACACCATATTTTAGACAAAAATAAGAAACATCCATACTTGTTTGTAGTTTCACCATGATTTTAGCTGTTTGTGTATCTTCACTGAATGCATCTTTGATGTCCTCAATAATATTTGGCATTGGTCCACATAATGTAACAGTCATCATTTTCATAGTAGATTCACCACCTTTATAGAATCTGGATAAAGCATCTGCCACTTTATTTTCAATCCCTTTTTTAAACTAGATTAAAAGATCATACCCCATTAGCTTAGAAACCCATTTTTTTTTAGAAGTAGTACCAATTTTCTGCTCCAATCGGTACTTCAAACTCTGATGATCTGTTTTAATAACAAAAGTTTGACCAAATAGATAGGGCCTCCACTATTTCACAGCCAAAGCTAAAACCAACAACTCTTTTTCATAAGTTAATAAATGTAAAGCTCTTCCTTTCAATGTATTACTCAAGTACGATATAGGTTTCCTATCCTGTATGAGACCTATCCCAATTCCAATCCCTGAAGCATCACACTCAAAATAAATACTTTATTAAAATTTGGTAAAGTTAAAACAAGAGGATTTGTTACAGCTTTTTTTAATAAATTGAAGGCTTATGTCGCTCATTTGTCTAATTAAAAGTATTCTTCTTTAACGAATCTGTCAAAGGTCTAGCTATTGACCCACACCTTTTTACAAATCTTCTATAATACCAAGTTAAACAAAGAAAACCCCTTAATGCTTTTACAGTTTTGGGTTGAGGCCAATTCACTATAGCTTGCATCTTTTTTTAATCTGCTCTGACTCATTTTCTTGTAATCAGATGGCCAAAATATTTGCATTTTGAATCTAGCATGCAACTGGTTTTGTTTTATAAGGGCTAATGTTTGAGCCAAATGTTCTAAATGCAACTCTTCAGTAGGACTACATATTGATATGTAATCAAAGAATACCAAAACAAATTTTCTCAAAAAAGGCCTGAATACTTCATTCATGTAAGATTGGAAAGTAGCATGTTCATTTGTGAGACCAAAAGGAATTACCAAGGACTTATAATGTCCAATATGGATTCTGAATGCTGTTTTGAAAACATCTTCCTCAACCATTATGATCTAGTGACAACCATACCTCAAATCCAAGTTTGAAAATACCCATGCCCACTTAACGCTTCTAACAACTCTTCTACCACACAAATTAGATATTTGGCCTTAACTGTTGCTTGATTTAATGATCTATAATCAATATATAACCTCTAAGTACTATAAACTTTTCTTACTAACAACACAGGTGAAGAAAATGGTGATTGGTTTAATCTGATAAAAACTTTTTCAATTAATTCCGGAACAACTTTTTCTACTTCTTTTTTCTGCACTTGAGCATATCTGTATGACCTTACTAAGATAATTTCAGTTCTTAGTTTCAACACAATGTTATGTTCATGATTCTTAATAAGAGGTGATCCATTAGGTTTAGAAAAGACTTCATTGTACTGGAGCTATACCAATCTATGACCTCTTTGATCACTTTCAGTAGTTGAAACTATGATTAATTACATTAGTATACATCTGCATCTCATCATGTTTATCTTACTAGTCTCTGTTGCTTCAATGAAGTTTTTACCACTAGAAATTCCAACCAATTTAAGTGTTTGATTATTATGATAGAATCGTATTGTTAAGTTCTCGTAATTACACTATATGTTTCCCGATTATTGTAGCCATTGTGTGCCCAAAATAACATAACACCTAGCTTTTGGTAAAATAATAAAGTCCACTTCAAAATAATGTTTTTGTATGATTATCCTCATTGATTTACAAACCTTTGAACTATGGATATTTTCTCCACTAGCCACTGTAATTGGTATTGTTTTCATTAACTGTAAACTTCACCCCAACATCTTTAACAACCAACCATCAATAAAGTTGTGAGTGCATCCAGAGTCAATTAATATAATAAGACCCTGTAGATTAGTCCTCTCTTGTACCCTAATTATGTTTGGCACACTCATTACATACATTGCATACATAGTCAATTCAGGATCAACAGACTCAGTCATATTATTTTCATGACAACTCACCCAACCATCAGCATCTAATTCCTTTTAGCATAATATTTCAATCAAATGTATAAACATCATTTCCATCCAAAACAAAGACTCTAAGATTTTAGCAAACATGATCCTTAAAATACTTTTCATCACACCTAAAATATAAAGCCATTTATTTCCTATCTTCCAACTTTGTATCTGATTTCCCCTATTCATGGTAGTTGTACCCCCCTCCCCCTTACTGTAGGAATTTTTTTTAAAGATTTACCCTCTTTTATTTTATCAAAGAAAGCAAAATTTCTTTGCACTAATTCATTATAAGACTTGGGTTGTACCTTAGTCTCTGTTGAGTTCTTGGAATTGCACTTATATATCCCTTGTTAGATTTATACAAACACTCTCGTTGTTTTTAGCTATACAGTATGCTTGCATTACGTCAATTGAAAATAATATTCTTACATGATATTGGATTTCAACTTTCAATCTATTAGAGAAATGACTCAATTTATGTTCTTCATTCAATCCTATAACTGCATAACTGATTTTTTCTACCCGTGTTTTTGTATTCTTTATAGAACCAATATGTTTGAGCTTTGTTAATTGATCTAAAAGATTATCAAAAAACTCTTATCAAATTTGACCTTAACCATTTTCAAGAACTGATTCCATTTAGGGTTAGTAATAGATTTAAGCCAATCTTGATACCAAACTAAAGCTTTTCCTTCAACATTCATACCTACTATCATGAGTTTATTACTATCACAAACTTCATAGTATTTAAATTAAATTTCAATTTTACATAACTATTTCCTACAAGTACTACCATCAATGAAAACACAATTTTAGATTCTTTAAAACTTTACTTCTTGGGTTTTTATCAACTATCTAAACTGGATTTTCAACATCATTTAAAAGTTCATTATTATGAAAATTTCTATTAGGGTTTTGGTTTACCTCCTCTGCATTACCAAATTTGATTGTTTTTTTTTAATTGATGGAATTGTTAATGTAGAAAACCCATTTGTACAACCAAATTGTCTACTGACTCCATCCTTTTTGTCACTTTTTAGAGCTCTTTTGAAAACCCCATCAAGATCTTCTCCATTTCTTTTTTAAATATTTGAAATTCATAACCACTCTGTGATATTTGCAACCGAGACTTGGTATTTTCTACCATTAATGCTTAATTCTTGAGCTTCTTTTGCAACATGATCAATGCTTTGATACCACTTGTAGCACCTAGTTATGAATTTTAATATTTTATTTTAAACAATTATACAAAAATTGTATTATTATTCCAAATTCGAGATTGGAATTTATCTCCAAAATCCACACAGATCTTTATATGTATTTCTCCATAATGTTTTCCCATACAATTTTCTCATTTATATCCTCCTTACGCACTTACTCCTGTTAGAATTAAGCTTACTATTGATTCAACTAAACCAACTAGATATTTGAGCGGGAAATATAACACATGATAAGGGCCGATATATACCAATGAGGAGCCCCCATGATGAGCTCACAATCTTCCACTTGTGTTTGTTGAAATGATATAGTTACCATTGGATTAAATCTGTGTTTGTAGCATGAATGACTGAGATTGTTTATCATCAGCTGCTGTGTTGACTAGTTGATTAGGGCAATACTGTGGACTTGGAAAATGACACTCTTGCCTGTCATAGTTATCCAAATAAATTATACAGTTGCCCACAATGTCACGTATGTGAATATCACCCCTTAATTGCCTAAAAGTGCTATGGTGGCAACATCTCCACCCATCATTTGGTTCCACAGACAACCTTAAAAGCTTTTTCCTGTCAACTATAATGTCATTTTTCTCACAACCTCTCTTCTCTCTCTCTGTATTTCTTTCTCTCCACTTATAACTATATTTTCTCTTTGCAGATCTCGCTCAACACTATTACATATTATTAGGAAGACTATTTTTATACGCATTTCCTCTCTCAAAAAATTCGAATATTAAAGAGTTCTTAAAACCGATAAGGAGTTTCCAAATTCAAGTTTGCTTAAATTACACCCGCTACAATAATAAAGCTTTACTAACTTTAGCCTTATACACAGCTGTAAACAATATAAACATAGAAGATAAAGGAAAATTGTCAATCTTTGGATAAATGAACAAACCTCCGGACTATCGATACATAACGAGACTATAGGAATTACCGAAACTAGCTCTAAGGTCAACTATCCCGAAAACCTTCCACTCAAACGCTTGCTGCTACCCGTTCTACCAATTCTAACTCTATAACTAATGGCTCAACATTTATGATATGGTATCTACATAGATTTAGGCTTAGGAAGCTTATCAATCGTACTTTACTGTATATTTTATGTTTTCGATCCAATTGTACGGTTTCTCTACGTGATCTATCTGACATGGGATGGATTAGATCATCGACGGCTCTAATTGCTTTACATGCCTGTAGCCTCTATCCATTCAATAAATCAATTGAACCCAACCAATCAATTAGTAGGATCTATTTTATTCTCAAAGGGAATCATCGAATACTGGATCTACATCATCTTTTGACATACATATAAGCTTCGACATGACAGATATGAATTTTGGACTTGTTTACCCTACCTTTAAATTAAGGGTCAATAGTATCAATCTAGCCATCTAGTTTACAATCATTCACAATTGACAAGTGATCTATCATTCAAATCAATTATAACTTGATAAAATAAAAAATAATTACAATGACATGACTTTAGTTACATTATGACTTTAAATTGCCAACCTTTAAAACCTATCAAAATTATTTTTTCAGACTTATAAACTTCAAGATGATACAATTCCAATTTTTCTCACTAGATCCAATTAAGACAATAATCTCATAACGATTTCTTGGGAATTTTTCAAGAATGTACACTCATTTTTTAAAATAAAATAAATTAAGTGGCTAAAAATATTTTTAAGAGCTTTCACATCAATCTTTCTCATTAAATTTTTAAGTCCAACTTTCTAGAAACCTATTTTCTTTATCTACACAATTATATATGGGAGGCCAAAAGTTGGCAGTTACCAAATTGAAGCCCCATCAAATTTATAAATTTTCAAAATTAGCCTTACACAAAATTTTAAATATTCAAAAAACAGACGACTACAAATGGTTAAGTATAGGGGCAAAAGTGTCCTCAAATGAATACATTTGAACCCACGTTTGCTAAATTTTAAGGTAATCAACGTTTGCTCAATTCATTATATGCAAAGCCTCGTTTCTTCTCTCCAATCTATCTCTTCCTCTATCTCCCTATCTCTCCTTTTCATTATTGCATGTCATTATTTATTTTTTTAGCATGTACAGAGAAAAAGATTTCATGTTAGTAGTTACCTAGGTAGTTAATCTTTTCAATTGTGGTTGTTACCAAATTTTACTCTAATTTGTGGCCTCAATTTAGATAATTTATGTCTATTTTTTAGGCAATTTTACTTTGATACATGCATGTATAATTTTTGTATTTTATACGAGAAGTACATGCATTGCGTGTGGGGGAGATAAAAATAGGGCTTTAATTTGATTTCTATACTATCAAGAAATTAATATATAAAAATAATAAATGCTTAAAAATATTTTTATAATATATTAATTTACTTATTCTATTTTGGTGGGAAAAAACTAATTTTTCGTGGAGAAATTATGGAGAGAGTTAAAATAGTATTTAAAAATATTTTCTGCATTTACAAAGAAAAAGTTAAAAAGGGAGGAATCCTCTTATAGAAACTCTACCGTGAAGGCTCTTAACACTAGTTTTCTTATTTCAGTCTCTTACACAAAAATATAAATATTGCTTATATTTTTCTTATCAGTTTGTGCTGATGTGCACAAGATAGAGGTGACATATAAAAGTAAACCAACATTAATTTCATCCATATACATCAAAAGAATTTGAAAAATATGCAAATACAAAACTACCAAAACTAAATTACTAGAAACCGATATAAGAGTAAATATTCATTATGTCTGATACACCATTGGCACGGGATCACCGTGGGATGCGGGTTTTGTATGATTGAAATTCATCTTCTTCTAAGCTTTTGATTTTCCCATTTCCAGAAAAATATTAACATGGTAGTACTCGTGAAGCCATAAAATTAGGTAGTTGTACGATATAATTACGAGGGATTATATTTGTACGAAATTTGATGAAGTGCTGGAGAAGAAAAGAAATTATTGGATTAGAAGTGTGAAAACGCAATCTAATAATTCAAGGTACGACTCGGCTACGCGAAAACTAAACAATGTGTCTTGTCAGATAGGTCGAAGAATGGTTGGCGGATCACCCCTTTGAACTAATTATCTTTTTTCGTCTCAAAATTTTAATCAATTTAATTCTATAATATTGGAAAGAAAGTAATAAACTCAAATTATGACACTGCTACCCGACATTTTAAAACCGGATGTTGCGCTAGGTCAACGAACGGCTGACGGATCAGGCCTTTGGAGTTACATTATCTTCTTTCGTCTAAAAATTGTAATTAATTGATCAATTAATTACTTTGTTATTCAACAAATATTTTCTGTGCAGATGTCAACAATTTTTTTTATTGAAATGTTATTAAAATTTCAAAGCCGGATGACGTTAGCATTGCTTTCAAGCAATTTCAAAAGTTATATCCCTTTTCCTTTCCCTCATTTTCTTTTTAAGTAAGTGACCATTTTGTGTAAGAAAATTTAGGTGGTTGACCAAAATTAGAAAAACAAAGTTTATTGATTTATTTATTTTGGTCAGCGTGACATTAGTTGAAGTTTTTATATATCTATTATTATCGATCATTGGCTATCAGATAAAGTCTTGCAGATTGGAAAATGATATTCATTTCAATGGCGATCAAGTGGAGCGTGCGTGGTTACGCAATATTTTGAAATCCGGACTGTTTATTGAATAGGAAAAGATATAGGCTATGGTCCTTAATTTTCAATAGCATTTCCAGAAATTCAGAATAATTTTCAGATTTGTAGTGCACTTGTCCCAAATTTTTAAATGGCATGGATTAACTTAACACCCTCTTTTTATTCTAATTTGTTTATTTAATTATCTTGTTTTCTTTTGTTGAACTACAAAATTTGCTTTCAGCCGCTATCAGCTGTTGAATATGGTTATTAGATATGCTTTCATTTTCATCTCTGTCATCAACTCAAAAAAATTTGATTGGTGCAGATTTGGTATGGTATGAATTTTTAATTTTTTTAAAAAAATTGGAGATGTAATCATTACGATAAATTTATAGCAGATAAAAAATGTGAAATTTGTAACCAATGGTGAGCTATAAATAATAGGCCTCTATAATCAGATTTGTAAATAGTGTTGTGCTATAAATAATAGCAATTAAATTAGTAAAGAATAATAATTTTGCATGAAATTAATTTCGTAAATAGAGGTGTGCTATAAATAATAGGTCTTGATAATTGCCACAATTGTAAATTATGGACTATTAATATATAGAGTGTAATGGTTTATTTCATCGTGGACTGGTTACAATGTACATATTTCTCTCTGTATATTCCTTACTCAAATAAGACAAATATCCCTTGGCCATTTTCATACCATTTTACCTTCTTTTCTTTTCTTTTCTCTTTTTTTTTAAGATTGAGTTCATTATTTATATAATTAATATGCTTGCAACTTGTTCTGTATCATTTTTGCATTTAAAGCAATTTCTTCAAAGTCCACTTCTCTATTTCACCAGGCCCAGGATTAGAAAGTGAGAGAGACTTAATCAAAAATTTTCTGGTGCAGGGGTAAAAATTTATGGGATAAATCATACCCTAAAAATATAAAAAATATGTAGTAGAATCCAGCAATTTGACTCTGTATTATTGGATAGAGTGGGTTGAAATTATATTCTTCATCCAATGATACAAACCTGAGTTGCATATCATGGTGCTATCTCTAAAAAAAAAAAATAATAGCCACAATAAAATTTTGGGTAAATTATAATTTACCACCCTAAGGTTTTACTAGTTTTTCCCTGAGGTTTTATTAATTACAGTCAACCCTAACAAGTTTACTTTTGTTGTGAAAAGTTAAAAGCGCTCGTCATCACAATTGACTCTTTATATTTTTTCTTTCTCCTGATACTTTTTGCTATCAATTAATCTAAATTATTACTAACTTTCAGTTCTCATTTGTTATTATGTTTTTAAATGTATATGCCTTTTCTAATATTTGTAAATATTAGCTTAATAATTCTAGTGTTAGTGATTCTTAAATTTGTACTTTTATTATTAAAGATGAAAAAACTAAGAATAAGTTCATTTACTTACCAAACAATGTAAATTCTTTTTATATTCTTTGGATGGGATGGGAAATGGTAACCAAAGAGAAGAGTGGCCATGGTATTGTGCTTGTTCGAAAAGAAGTATAAAAGAGAAAATGATTTTGATTTTTTAAATTGGAAATTTTAAGCTACGGATTGTGTCTAGGTAAGAAATGACGAATTCAGGTACATTGGGAAGGGTATGTATAAAAAAGAAAGGACAGTAAGGAGGGGCATTTTGGGGTTTTCAAGCTATTTATTTGAGATAAGAGATTATTTTCACTTTAGAGCAAAAGTAGGTTGACCGCAATTTCTGATATCGTAGGGGTAAATTGCAATTATTGCAAAGCGGAAGGGAACAAAATGTAATTTAGCCAGAATCTTTCGGCTCCGTCCTATTTAACCAAGAAAAGGTACAAAGTAATCATCGATGTGGCTTTGTTTATATATAATTTTTCGGGTTAATTTTATATTTAGTCCCTAAACTATATAGTATGTTCTATTTGTGTCCTTATGATTTAGTATTACCCAATTTTAGTGCTTCAACTTTATATATTATGCATTTTAATTCTCCAAAATTTACATATTGTGCATATTTTCCCTTAAATCTAACCCCCACATAATTTCCATTAACTCTAAGGTGCTTTAAATTATTTAAAATTTATACTTTTAAAAATAAGACATGACAACAATAATGCGATATTTAAATTTAAAAATTCAAATAATTTCTCATTGGCTTTTAAATATAATTGAATTTCATTTATTATATATTTATAAGTTAAAAGTTTGATTTAGAGATAGTAATAATGTGATGTTTGAATTTAAAAATTTTAAATATTAAAAATATGACCTAAAAGATATAAAAAGTAAGAATCATGTGCAAAGTTTTGTATCATTATCATACTTAACGGAAATTTTTAACGGTGTTAAAGCAAGAGACAGAAAATGCAATATATAAAGTTTAGGGACTTAAAATGCACCATATGAAAGTATAGGGAAAAAATAAGACATAACCTATAGCTTATGGATGAAAAATGAAAATTTCCCAATCTCAAATATTATACTCCAAAAAAAATTCCCATGGGATGCATAGTACAAATTTGGAACACATTTTTCCAAAAAAGTTTAGAAAAAAAAAAATAGCGGTTAGGGGTTGCACTCCTGCGCCTCTGGATCCGCCAATGATTTCGAATTACCCTAACAAACAATAGTTATGTTAGCTTGGATCCGCCACCCTTTTTTGCGAAGGAAATTTGTTCATTGCTTATTTTGGTTAATATAACAGTTAAGGATACAAATGGTTCGTTATATCACCACAAAATAACCCCCTTCTTTTTTGGAGAAAATTTCCTAATTTTGGCATATGTTTATGTATAAATGGTTTGAAAACGAAGACTAAGCAACCACGGGCAAAATCTCTTTCATTTGGGGAGAGATACATATATAGGGGATTGTGGCATTTTGTTTCAACCATGGAGTTTGGGACTAAAATTTCGCTATTTGTTTTGTTTCTTTTCGCTTTTTCCGGTAAGAACACCATTATTAATGCTCAAAAGTGTGGTTTTTCTGCTATTTTCAATTTTGGGGACTCAAATTCTGATACAGGAGGCCTCATTGCGGGGATGGCCGACAGTCTCGATCCCCCGAATGGGCAGACTTACTTTAAGAAGCCTTCTGGACGGTTCTCTGATGGACGTCTAATCATCGATTTCCTAAGTAAGTTTGTGTCATAATTTTGAAATCGAGTAACGCTAAGCGTAGTCATGACTATTCAATCTGAGCCAATGGTTTGTTGCCTGTGGTACACTTGGCGGCAATCAACTTGCTCAGATTTCACAGTCGTGACTGTATTTAGAATTACTTTTTTTATACTAAAAGTCTTGACCAATAGCTTTCTTTCTTTACCCTTTTTTTTTTTTTGGTTTTTT
>MKEJ01070546.1:0-14787 GCA_001753735.1 Embelia ribes | reverse complement strand
GGAATCAATAAACGAACCTACTACCATAAACTAGATGGATCAAGGAATAACATACTAAAATTTCGCTAAGAACTAATTGAATACCTACGTCAAAATGACATGAACGGTTTGTACATTCTGAATCCGAAATTAGTTTCCGTCTTGGTCTTTTTCTCTTCCCAGAAAGCTCGGATTTGGCTTTGGAATGAAACTAACTCTCTCCCTTCTCTACTTTGCTATAATGTGATCTAAATTTGGTAAAATAGATGGGATCAAATATTTTTTTTATAGCTTAATAAACCGCCGTGCATGTCAAATGGAAAAAAATAGGGAAATTATATTTTGATACTTAAGGTTTCAAAAACTTTACAATTTGACCCTATTATTTTAGGGCATTACAATTCAAAAGTTTCAGTTAGGCCATATAGTTTTAGGGCATTACAGTGTAGCATGTTCATAAGTATTTAAGTATATATCAAGTATTCATTCATGTTCATGAGCACAACTATGTTCATAATTATTCATACATGTTCATAAGTATTGTAACATGTTCATTAGGACAATGTATCGACCCTTTTATTTTAAGAAACTAAAGCAATAAGGCTTACAGCCTCATAAGGGTATAAGGAACACCCTGGGCATAAGGAATGCCGCTTCTTTTTTTTTAAGAACGGGCATAAAGACTGCCCCATTTTGAGACAAAGTAAAGAGAAACCATCCTAATTTTCCTTTGTAGGCATAGTCGAGATTTGTTCTCGCATGCATTTGTAAGTTGTAAGAGTAATCATGTGCATAAGCTGCAATCGTAAATATAGGCGTAGAAGGGATATGTTAATTGTAGGATTTGTTTGCCTACTTTACATTTTACAGTATAAACTATCTTTTATGCGTTGTATTATAATGATTATGTTCATTCACATGTTACGTACATGTTTATATACCGCATAATAGTAAATTTATCATAAAATTAACTTTTGACCCATACATTTTTCTACGTTGCACATCAATATTAAATTAGTTTTGTAAGTCCAGAGTTTGGCTCAACATATGCTTGATTGATGATTGCGATGTATATACAGGATCTATTTTGTAACTATGGGCTATTTGTAATAGACTATGATGTGTTGTATAATGATGTAGCGTTGATGAAGGTATAGATATAATCTTACTTATGAATGCTACGCGAAGAATATATGTATTCGTTCCTTCTTATTTCTTTTTGACAAACCCACAGCTTAATTTTATATAAGTAAACTATGGTGTTTACTGTTGCTTAAGTTGTATTAAGATGTTATACCTTATGTTTATGTACATATATGTTGGTCTGCTGCGTTATTTTTTCGTGTTATAGCTATGTGTAGTCAAGAATGGTAGAAATATGCATCTTTTTCCTTTCTTTACATATTTGTTGGCTTGTACCCTTGAGCTTTAAGGATGAAAATTCGGAGTGCAACAGGTAGGCATCAAGTTATAAGTTGTATTTTCTTTCTTTTCTTTTTCTTTTATCTCACGCACTGGAATCACGGATTTCAGGGCATGACAACATATTAGAACAATTCCTTTTTTTTTTTCTTTTTTCTTTTTTTGTATAAGTGAATAACAAAGAATGAATGTGGAATTTTCAAATTAAAGTATGCTGTAACAAAGAATGCATGTTCAGTTTTCAAATTAAGAAGGTTTTTTTTTGGGCTCAAATATTTAGTACACACTTTCTTGAGATAGAATTGCTAAGCTGTGCGTAGAGATTAAGCAAGTGTAGATGAAGGGCCAATATATAACTTGCAAGCTAAGCAAGTGTTCCTTCTAATCACGTTTCAATTTTAAAGAATATTGGTTCATATCTTTGTACGTATTTTGAAACCATAATAATCCGACAGTTATACGCTTAATAAAAAAATGTTGGTTTCGATGATATTTGTGTTTGGGAAAAAATAGTCATCTTTTTGCTTTATAATTTTTGTACATGCAAGTTTTAATTAAATGCAACACAACTTTGCTTAAAAGCACTTTACAGAACTTATTCGGTCTTAGATCTGCAGGCCATTTCTACGCCATATATAGTTGGGTATCCGTTGCATGTGCTTTATGCGATCTTCTTTCATAGTTTAGTAAATAAGAAAAAGAAAAAGGAGAGTATGTTGGTTTAATTAAGCTATCAAAGTACCTTTAAGGTTTTAACCACTTTAGCCCAAACATTGATTCCTCTTAATCTTTTGGGGTTAGATAAAAGATTCATTGTACTAATTTAAAATTGCAATGTTATCTTATGTCCAAGGTCTTGATGTTAATGTAAATGTGGAGGTACAATGATTGGTAATCGGGCCTCTGTACTTCAGAAAATATTGTCACATTATTGTGTATATCAAATTTAAGATAAAACAAATTTTTTGTATGCCTATGGCATATTATATAGAATTTTAATATAAACAAAACTAGAAGTCCACTTTCGTTCCAATTGTCTTCATTTTTTCAAGTTCTATTTCGTCTCTCCGATGTCGCTTGACTAAATCAATACTCGACATGATGAACACAGATAAATATGAGTCTTTTTGTGAACGGTCTAAAAGAGAAATGCAAAGCCATTATTAGCTCAAAGAAAAAGAGAAACTTATCCAAATGTCCCACCACTAAATTAAAGCAAAAGTAACAACTCTTCTGAAGACTGCATATGTAGTTGAACTTTTTGTACTAAGCTCACATGAATATGCGCATTGTTATGTAATATATATTGTTAAAAATCTTCAAGAGCTTTACTAAATCTATAGTTTCCAAATATTAATACCAGACTTGTATTAAATGAACTAAATTGTGCTATTTGACCAACCTTTTTTAGCCAATAAATATACAAAAATAGTAACTTTTTATGATTAATTGGTGGGCAGGTGGGGGTAGCCACCTGGCAACTCAATTTGTACATCTTTTTCTTTTGCCTCTATCTTTGGTTTGCACTTTTTCTTTAGATTAGATTATGTGTTATCCTGATTCAAAGGCTCTTTATTTAGTTGGATATAATGTCAGTGTTTCACTAATTACTCAACTTACACCGGTGGCACCACAATTATGAGAAACCAACAGATACATTCTTTACTAGTGTATATATGTCTAAGTGTTTTTTTTTATATGTATATATCTATTTATGAAAATTAAAGTTACTATTTTATTATTTTCATTATAATCGCGATAGGAGTCCATATTAATTTTTTACACATATCTGCATCAATTTTTTAATCCATTTTCGCTTCAATCTAACAACTAGAATACCTGTAGGAATAGTCAAATGGCCAAAAATAAAATCTCTACTTTAAAATGATTCTACACCAATCTTGAAAATATTATCCTAGCTAATAAATAATAATATTTAGAAATATTATTATGATAATATTCGCACCAAAACAATACTTAATCTTTCATAAAACTACTGAAAAAAGCATAAATACAACACGTCATATAAAAGAATAATAAATTTATCAAAAACAACATTATGAAAAGCCAAAACTAATTATATAAAAACAACAAATTCTATACACAATGCATGTATCGCGAACTATTGAGATTGTGGAGCCTAAATATATTTATGGACCAGACATAATTTGGCTAAGTACCTAGGTCCTGCTGTAAACCCCTCTTGGTTCGGCTGAAGAGGCAGTTAGGTCCGGTTAGCCTAAGGCAGACACGTAAATGCCTAGGACCGACTAGAAATCCCCCTTAGGTCGGCCAGAGTTTTCTTAGGTCTAGCTAGACAGAGGCGGCACCAAAATGATGCACTTTGAAGATTTGATATTAGTAAAATATAGTGTTAACCTCATAATTTGTTCAAATAATTTTGATGATAACTAAAATAAGATAATTAATTTTATTAAAGCTCAATTGTATGTGCTAATTATTTTTGTGGAGTATTATGGAATTTTAAGAAAAATTAAAATAGAAAAGTTGAGCAAAATCAAGCAAGAAAAGGAAACAATAGTTGGAACAAACTCAACCGCCGATTGTCAGGAAGTTGAGAGCCGATAGTTAGGAAGCTGAGAGCATACGGTTTGCCAATCGCTGATGGTCAAAGGACCAAAAGTCAACGGTATTAATCAGTATTGATTCTTCTTCAATCAAGCAATGGCTATCATATCTCAATTCAGTCTTGAAACCTATAAATAGAGACATTTGAAAAGGAGCTAAAAAAATCCCAATAAGCCTTGTGCTATCTACTTCTCTTTAGTTATCCTACACTCTTCCTAAGCTTTACAAAGACTTATTCTCTCACTTTCATACTTATAGGCTATTTGACTCTTAGAATAAAAATCCAAGATTGTAATATCCATACTCTTGAAAAGGTTGTTGTGAGGGTATATTTCAAGCTGAGCAATTGACACTCGAGAAACCAATCGGATGTGTAATAGTTAGTGTTTATGATAACAGAACCTCAAGCAAAATCTTGAGAGAGTGGATGTAGGGGATTGTGGGATCTTTAGCCAAACCACTATAAAATTCGTTTGCAATCACTCTTCCCTTATCTCTATTTAATTTATTGCATTACTTTATTTTTGCACATTTTGAATTAATCAATAGTTGCCAAAAAGAGGACCAACACATAGAAAAATCTTTATAGCCTTATCTTTAGCAGATCAATCAACATTTATTTAGGGTTACAACTCGAGCATAAATACATTTGTTTCTCTAATTATAAGTGTGTGAGTGAGTGCATTGCGAGAGAGTGGTGCAAAAAGAGAGGTAGAGAGAGAAATAGAAGTGTTGTGTAATCTTATCTCTCAAATAATGAAACATTACTGTCTTGGGCGCTCTCAAATATAGTCAAATTGACGAACTAGGTCAACAAATCTTTGTGTGTTCTTCATTTTTTGTTCTTTGGTTTTTCATATTAGCATATCATTCTACAATAACTGGTATCAAAGCTCCAAGTTGAGTGGGAGAGATGGCTGAAGGAAAAACCAAGGTTGAAAAATTCGGTGGAACAAATTTTGGATTATAAAAAATGCAGATAAAATATTACTTGCACGGTAAAGATTTGCATGAACCCCTCTCATGAAAGAAGCCAAATGGGAAAATAGATGAGGAATGGAAGATTCTAGACAAAAAAAACATAAGTGTGGTGCATCTGTCACTATCGCGGAATGTGGTGTTCAACATAGCAAAGGAGACAACCATAGCCTCCCTGATGATGACGTTATCCGATATGTATGAGAAGCCATCAGCTGTAAATAAGGTCCATTTGATGCGACGGTTGCTTAATTTAAAGATGGCAGATGGTGCTACGATTGCTGCTCATCTCAATGAGTTCAATATGATCACAACCCAGTTGAGCTCGGTCAAGATTAACTTTGATGATGAAGTAATGGTCTTAATTTTATTGTCTTTCCTACCAGAGAGTTGGAATGGTACGGTAACTGTAGTTAGTGGTTCGACAGGGAAGGAAAAGCTAAAGTTTAACGACTAAGTACATTGGGTCAGTCAGCTGTTCGACAGGGAATGGTACCGTAACTGCACTTGTACACGCACATTAATAAATTTAATTTACACTTCTTTAATTCACATTCATCTAAAAGAGTAAGTACATTAAATCTCATACTTTTTCATGGATCAATGTGATCCTAACAATCTCCTCCTTCCAGGTGACCTCA
Organism: Embelia ribes; assembly: GCA_001753735.1. NCBI lineage: Eukaryota > Viridiplantae > Streptophyta > Magnoliopsida > Ericales > Primulaceae > Embelia > Embelia ribes. The sequence goes on along the minus strand of MKEJ01070546.1, from coordinate 9,178 downwards.
TCACGTGCCATTGCCCTTAGAAGAACATATTCCGCTTTTCATGAGTCACGACTTGCTTTTCAATCTTGAGCTCCCGCATTATTTCTGCATCTTATTTTTGCTCATGAGAAGCTAATGGTCAGCAGTTTGCCACTTCGTCATTGAGTTGGTTAGGCTGAATTGTTGGATTTGTTTTGTAACTCATATTATTTTTTAGTGTTCATGAATTACAATCAATATTGATCATGAATTATTTGCAATTCTTGCAACTTATAATGCTAATTGTATAAGTTACATATAATATATAGTAATGGATTTCTTACAATATTTATCATTCACTTAATTGTGGTCCATAAATAGTCCTTGGGTTACTTTTGTAGCTAGTGGCTATTAAACTTGAGGTTTGTGGTCATCAATGATGAGCTACAAATTTTATAATTTCTACGTAATTAGATGGCGAAGATTAATCATCTATTTTGATTGCCGGTAGAGATTAAGGATATCAAAAAGTTTGGGCCAGGTCCTCTCTCTCCTTATATGAAATATACGAACTCCGATCATTTTGTATATCATATAAAAATATCAAAGTATAGAAAGAGGGCAAGAGTAAGAAACTTATTTATCTAATAAGTAGTGTCATATCACATGCCTTTTTTTATAACTCCGTGAACAAAAGTTCATGCATTCTACTTATTCTTTGCTATGCTCAAGGCACGTTTCCTAACTGTATATGTTTTTTAGTGTATATCACGAAAATTGTAGCTATGTATTTTATGATTGTTAAACATAGTTAAAATATCATATTTTTTTATAACAACTAACACGAATGGCATCTGCAGTCACATTCCTGAGCACCGGACTACGTACCATGACCCAATGCGAAGGCCACTTTCCTTCTCCTTTCAATGTTTCACGTGGAGAAACCGTATAAGGAGTCTCAACGAGCATCATCTGTATTCGTCTTTGATACCAATTTGGGAAGATTGTGTAATAAGTGGACGAAATATACGTACACAAGAAACCCAATATATACATTTAGAACTCATAGCTAACTAAAGCTAAGCCATGGCGTAGTAAACCCATTCATATTATGTCTCCAACTTCTTTGTTTCAAATCGAAGTGGATCACCCAGTCAAGGCTCTTCTCGACAACTCGAAAGATCTTTGTTCCTATTCTACATATAATTGTGAGGTGAAGCAAGCAAGAAGATATTCTTTTTCTGCATGCATAGACATGCACGCTTCACATTGCTTTCTAAAAGATTGGATGGTCGGATTTTAAAGGTGAGGGTCCCCAAACCTTTGGTGAAATCATCCCTGTCCCATAATAAGCTAAAGGGACCAAACAATTCCGTTTCTTTAAATTTATCACCAAAATATGTGTCATACGTATATTGTTAGATGATTTTATTGGATATCTTTCTAATGAGAAAGTGGGTTCTATCTAGTCAAATATTCATATTGAACTATGCAACAAGTAATTAACTTCAAAGCTATTTCAATTTAGGTACGATGAACATTTATCCAATTTTTTTTGGAGGTTAGTTTTAGAAATCCAAATAGTTCTATATATATGCTTTTTTGCTATAAAGATGAATTTTTAAGGCCAATTACTAAGGTGCCCCCAGCTAGCTCATTGGGATCTCGATCGAGATAATACATTTGAGAAACTATTGAATTTTCGGATGACTTTAACTTTCAAATTTTTATCGGTGTGGAAAATGTTTAATTTTATATGATTATCATATAAATTACTAATTAATTGATATCCGATTCTCATGAAATGCTTATCTATAATTATTAGTCCATAAGTACACAAATTATTATACATTTTGACCGGACTTATTTTTTAGGAAGCTTTAAAATATAACAATTTAATATTTGTATTTAACAAAATATCAATTTTATATTTTTTGATATAAAATGAGGATAAATTTAGGCTTTTTCTACATTAAAATATTAAATTATTATATTTTAAATTTTCTAAAAAAAATGTATTGTATAATAATTTATATGGGAAGAGAGAATAATGAATGATGATATTTGAAAAGGGGAGCGGGAAAGAGATGTAACACTTCAATTTTGATATAATAATAAGAGGAAAATTCTGAGACACAAAAAACACAAATACACTAAAATATTTTAAAAATAATTTTGTAATTAAATTCACTATAATATGTTTTTGTGACTAAACTTTTCTCACCTTTATATTAAAGTTTTAAGTATTGGAAGATCTTTCGAGGGAAATTGCTGGGATGATTTTGATTAGGGCATTTCTTTACGTGAAAATGATTAAGGGCACATCATCCCAACAGGATTGGGTTTCTAGAAGTGCCAACAACATGAGACAGAGAGATGACCAAATCGTGGTGAGAGGTTCCTTAATTAAAAATTTACCGCTGAATTAGAATTCTAAAATTTTAAAAAAATTTCTTAATTTGATGACTTCTAAATCTTAGTCGATAATTTTCAATCCAATGAAAGGTTGATTACTTTGCAGTGGTAACAAAGTGAGGTGGTCAACAGCCTTTACTCTTTAATTTTCTATGAAGGTGCACATGTATGTATAAAAGCGTATAAGTTGTGCCATAAGCTCAAATTTCATTTTTTTATTTTTTTTTTCTTTGGCACAAAAAGCTTAAGGGGAAGGAAACTTTTGACGTTTACGATTTGTCATAAAGGAGTCATAGAGAAAACAAGATGCCATATTTTTCCACGTAAGAAGAGAATTTTCTTTTTTCATATCAGTTCTATGGTAATTTTTTATTTTTTCTATATAGTTTAGTTTCATTTAATACCCTTGCTTATTATTATAAGTTCTCATGGAAAAACACTTCCTTTTTCACATTATTAGTTAGTACTGAGAGAGTAAAAAGCAATTTATTGAAAGCGAAATCATAACCGAGACATAAAAGCAGATAATTTTCATATATACAAGTTAAATTACCATAATAACGTGTATCATGCACATGCATACATATGAGTATATATTGGGTTGCATATTAATTCTTCTGAAAACCCCTGCCCCAGATAGATTAGTTAAGTTGGATCAACTTCACACAACTAACATGTAGATATTTTAATGCACGTTTTTGTACGAGTGTTATGCATGAGATATGACATATTATTTAATGTGGGGATGGTAATTTAAGCCAATAGTGAGGCGGCTTTTCGCAAGCACTAGTAAAGTGTCCTTTTCTTTCATTCGCATTTCTCCATTCTTTTCTTATTTTTATTGACTTTCAAGTCTTTTTGTTGTGGTTGCTGATTTACATTGGTTTACACCTAATAATTTTATNNCTAGGTAAAGGTTTTACATATTAATTAAGTTTGTAATATTAATCATTATCCTTATTTAATAGCCTAATGTTACAAAGGGTTAATTAAATAAGGAATGGGAATAAAAATTAATATAATATAATATAATTTACATTTAAGCCAAAATATAATGGATAATAAAATAACATTATTATTAGACAAAAGTGGCACATCAGGTGTGTTAGCCATAAAGAGTAGTGGGCCAACCTTGAACATGTGGTACCAGAAAAACCGAGTGTTAAAATGGCGGCAAAACGGTCAAATATGTAGGTTTAATGGCAGCCATATGATCAAACCTATGAAGAAATCAATAGTGAAAACAAACGCTAGCAGCTAAAAGGAGTTATGAAATGAAGGTTTCCATAAAAGGGTAAAGACTAATTGAAGAAAGGGCCCCAACACTCAACATTGCATCTTTTTATCTCTATTTTAGTTTTCAACATTAGGAGTAGGAGTATTGTAATTTAGATTAGATTCTCGTTTATTCTGTAGTGGTTCGAAGTAGTTGAAGTAGTGGCTATAGCCATTCCACAACCAATTTGCAAAAAAAAGAAAGTTATTTCCAGTTCCATTTCACAGTGCAAATTTCATTCGAAGTGCCTATATCTATCAAAGAAATTCTGAAACTAAGATGTTTGGGACTGCAAATCCGCCTTTGTTAGTTAATGGAACCTTATTTTCATTTTTGAAAAGTTAGTTTTTTTGAAAACTGGTAACAACCTTTGGCATTAGAAGGAGGTAATTACTCAAAAGTCTAATTGAAAGAAATGATGCGCACTAGAAGAAATGAGAATATTCAGGAAGAGAATGAAATCCCAGAAAACATGGAGAAAGAGGTCGCTGTAGGTGTAGAAAACAGAAAAAAAAGAAACAGAAATGACCAAGTTAGTAGTCAATATGTAATTGGTAGCAACGAAATGAATGGATATGAAGTAGGCCAAACCAGAGGCCATGGGTGTTAACAGGCTTGGAGAATTTTTTTTTTCTTGGGTTTATTAAGCGGTCATAGACTTGGAAATTGGGTTTATTGAACGTTCATTGGCTCTCTTGAGTTTATTGAGTGCTTATAAGTTCAAAGATTTTTTTTTTTTTGAGTTTATCGAGCATTTATAGGCTTAGAGATTTTTTTGTTTGGGTCGGTTGAGTTTTCAGGCTGGGAGAGAATTTTCTTTCTTGGGCCTATTAAGCATTTGTGCTCGTAGAGAATTTTCTCTCCTGAGTCTTTTGAGCGTTTGGACTTGGAGAATTTCTACTTTGGGTTTTTTAACGTTAGAGTTCGGAGGGAATTTATTTATTTATTTAGTCTTTTGAGCATTCAAGGCTCGGAGCGAATTTTCTCTCTTAGGTTTATTTAGCATTTATAGGCTTGGAGAGAACTTTTCTCTTTTGGATCTATCAAACATTCTTAGACATGGATAAAATCTTCTCTCTTGTGTCTATTGAGCGTCTTTATGCTTGGAGAGAACTTTCCCAATTGGGTTTTTTAAATATTAATAGGCTACAAGGGAAATTTTTCTCTCTTGGGTATTTTGAGTATTGTTATGATTAGAGAGAATTTTCAATCTTAGGTTTATTGAACGCTCATGGCCTCAGAGAGAATTTTTTTTTCTCTTTTGGGTTTATTGGGCATTTAGAAGCTCAGAGAGACCTTTTATCTATTGGTTCTATCGAGCGTTTTTAGTCTTAGAAAGTATTTTCTCTTTTGGGTCTTTTGAGCATTTATAGGTTCAGAGAATATTTTCTCTTTCATGTTTATTTTAGAGTCCAGAATCAGAGCGATTTTCTTCATTTGGATTTTATGATCTTTTAGGGTAGGAAGAGATTTTTCTCTTTTCGATCTTTTGAGTGTTCAGGTTAGGATATAATTTCTATTTTAGGTCTTTTCTGCATTTAAAGCTCAAAGAGTTTTTTTTTTCTTTTAGGTCCTTTAAGAGATCAAGGCTCGGAAGAAAGCACTCGGGCTCAGAGATAATTTACTCTATTTTTTTTCTTTTTGTTTTTGGAGCATTCAATATTGAAGTGAATTTTCTCTCTCTGGTATTTTGAGTATTCAACTCAGAATTGTTTTTACTTTCTCAGGTTTTATTGAGCGTTCATGAGTTTTGAGAGAAATTTTCTCTGTTGATTTATTGAGCCTTCATAGGCTCAGAGAGAAATTTTCTCTCTTGCATTTATTGAGCATTCATAAGCTCTGAAAGAAATCTTCTCTTTTGGATTTATTGAGCATTCTTAGGCTCGGAGAGAATTTTCTCTTTTGGGTTTATTGAGCGCCTTTAGGCTCGGAAATAAAATTTCTCTTTTAGGTTTATCGAGCAGTCATAAGCTTGGAAAGATTTTTTTTCTTCTTAAGGTGAGAGGAACAACCATCAAACTTTATTGGATAAGTCCCATAAATGTTGATGAGAGTTCTAAATATAACTTAGAAGGTATATACATATTCTTCATGAATGATTGGTTTGGGAACAAACATTCTGCTTTGACGCGCATTGTCAATCCTTTTTGAAGATTCTTCTATCGATGTCGAACTGAATGATCTTCTTTTGAAACTCAAGCAACCCGATTCATCCTTGCATAGTGTTTGTACTAATTAGACAACTTTACATATGCAAACAAAATTAGCGTGTTTTTTTTTTTATCATTGCCTGAATCTGATTTTGATAGTGCGATTCTCATAACAAATGGTGTTTTTTTCTGGCACTTAAGATCCTTCTCTTGAATTTTCTCTAATGTACGAGAAGGTTCAAGTTCTTATCATAGCCATGTTTTGGATACGAGGACTTAGTGTACCATACTCAATAGATAACCTTTTGTCCGAATATGAGGTCAAAAAATGCCATCTCGAAGACATCTCTAACACTTTTATCACAAATCAAAACTCAGGTGATGAAATAATGGCTCAAATTGCATCTCTTGTTGAGGAAATTTTAAAGGCCAGAGATACACTTAGATGTCTTAAAGATAAAGGCTCCTCAAGTGAGAAAGCCTATACTTCCATTTCCAGCCAAGTTGACCATCTTTCGTTAGATGTTTCTATCACAGAGAATCGGCTTAGTGATACCTCCTACTTTAGAGTACCAGAATAAGATACTCAAGAATTATGAAATTTTGAAGCAGGATCTTCAATATATTAGAGCAGGACTCGCCATTTGAAAAGCTGTCTTTTTTCATTTAATACTCCTTTTGTGAGAATAGAAGTAGCCAGTGTTTGTTTAGCCAGTGTTTGTTTCATGTGATGTAATAAGGCTATTTATTTATTTGTACTATTAGCACAAGAATAAAATATTATTTATCCTTTTCTATCATGTTTAGCTCAGACTTTTTGTAATCATAAGCTTTTTTTCCTCGCAGCCTTTATTAAGTCGTATACAGTTTATACTCTTTCAGGCCAGGAGAAATTTTTTTTATATTGACCGTACATAGTTTATTCTCATACGGATCAGGAGTATCCATTATTTATAACTTAGAACTTTGGTGAGGTATTTTAGCAGTTTAGCCATGCATCATTGGTAGTTTTTTTTTAATCATCCTATTTAGGGATAATATTTTTTTCAAGAAACGTGCATTAGTTGGTGGAACAATTTTATCAACATCCATTGTGATAAATAGATAAATCTCATTTGAGTGGACTTTTTTTTATCACATATGGGCCTTCCCATTTAGGCTCCAATTTTCCTTTGTATTGGTGACTTACAATAATCGGAGTTCTGATCATCAACACTAATTCCCCTTTCTTAAAAGAGCGAAGCCTGACTTTTTTATTAAAGGCTTTTTCCATTCTCTGTTGATAGATTTCCAAACTTTGTTGAGCTTGTAATCTTTTTTCATCAAGAGTTTCAAGTTTTGCTAACCTGATCTTGGCACCTTCATCATTGGTTAATGATTAATGCCCTGCAATACGTAGAGATGATATTTGAACCTCAAGTAGCAATACTGTCTAACCTCCAACAGACTAATGAATAACGTGCCACATTCTTTTATTTTTTTCCACCATTTTCTTCAGGATTTTACTTAATGTTTTGTTGAATGCTTCAATTAGACCGTTAGCAGGGGCATGATACCGTGTTGAATTTAAGAGCTTGATTTTATATTTGGAGTAAAACTTGAAAAGTGGGTCGCTTCCAAGCAGAGATCCATTATCAGCTATGATGCTTTCAGGGATTCCGAACCTATAGATGATATGAGTCCTAGTGAAATTAGTAACGGTTGTATGTATAATATCTTTTAAGAAACCCACTTAGAAAACTGATATGTGGCAGTCAGAATATATTTGTTTCCTATCAAAGATGGAGGTACTAAAGGCCTAATCACATATATACCCCATATTGCCAAAGACCAATAGTACGTAGTGACTTGCAAATTCTCTAGTATTTGATGGATAAAAATTTCCATAAAATCGACACGTTTGGCATCTTATGCAAATTTGATGCAATCAACAATCATAGTTGGCTAGTAGTACCCCAAGCGTTTTAATTGCATGTAAAGTTTTGGACCACTTTGATAGGCACCACATACCCCTGAATGTACTTCCATTATTACTTTACGAGTTTTTCCTTTAGCTAAACATCGTATAAAAATTCCATCCAGGGATCTCTTGTAAAGAGTATCCTTCCACATCACAAATTTTGTTGTACACCTCCTAATTTTGACTTTTTTTGCTTTAGCCTCGGGAAATTTACCATGCTAGAGATAATTGATGAAAGGCTCATACCATTCTTCATTGTTATCTTCTGTAGTCGTCGTAAAAACTGGCATAACGTCAAGAGAATCTCTCAAAGGCGGCAATGCCCTTCTTTCTCCGACTGTGATGGTCAGAGTCTTATTATCCGGCAAGGTTCAAAATGCGGCTAAACTTGCCAAAGAGTCAACCTGAGAATTAAATCCCCTCCGAATATGGAAGATATGCACATTTTGAAACTGGAACAATAGTTGATTAGCCCGTTCATAGTAAGGTATGAGGCTAATCGTTTTCACTATATATTCCCTATGCAATTGTTTTATTACCAATTCCAAATCCCAGTATACGGTAAGTTCCTTGATTGGAATTTGCAATGCTAATTCGAGCCCCATGATCATAGACTCGTATTCAACTTTATTACTAGAGTAATCTTCCAACAATATGAAAGAGTACGAGATTACCGCACTTTCCGGAGTTATGAAAACAATGCCGATTCCTTATTTATTCTTCTTATAATAAAGAGTACGAGATTACCGCACTTTCCGGAGTTATGAAAACAATGCCAATTCCTTATTTATTCTTCTTATAATTGTCTCATTTTACTCCATCGGGACTTCTTGTTGCACCATCGAAGTACATTTGCCATCCTCTTTGAATCTCGACTTGCATGACTTCTTCATTGAGTCGGTCCATTGCTAGTCTCGAATCATTCCAGATTGAATGTGCTGCTAGAAAATTGGCTAAAGCTTGACCTTTTACAGCCTTTTGGGGAACATACATACTCCAATGCAATTTGTTGGGGGTAAAACAACCCATTTTGCAATTCTTCTCGACAGTATTGGTCTTGAGAGAATATACTTTATAGGCTCCATTTTGATATTAATATGACTTCATGTTCCAAAACCTAATGCCTTAATTTTTGCAAAGCGAACATCAAGGCATTAAGGCAAGACATGTCTTCTCGATTGTTGTATAATTTAATTTAGCACCAACCAGTACAAGGCATTTTCCTTACCTTGCTCATTATGTTGAGCCAACATTGCCACCAGTTAGTAGTCAAGAGCTGTCACATAGAATATCAATGGCTTCCCTCTTATTGGACTCATAAGAATCGGGGGCTTGAGAATATATTCTTTAATGCTGTTGAATGCATTCTAACAAGTTTGGTCCCATTCAAATGGAACTTCTTTCTTCATCAATCTCGAG